>JAWHQI010000052.1:12137500-12439771 GCA_033032865.1 Dactylorhiza incarnata
TGATTTGATAAACATTTGGCTTAAGATGAGTAAGTCATATCTTATGAAATATAGAGTGACCATAAACATTTTGGATATAAAAAAATACAAAACAAACAAAAGAAAAAGAAATAAAGCACATCATGAAGTAGAGTATTGATATATCATTTTTTTAATTATTTCTACTTCATGCAAATGATAGGATACTAATGAATAAGAGATTTAGGTATCCAAATGGGACCAAGTGGGATGGTTCCTTTGGGTACCCAAATACATCGTGGTGGCTTTTTAGAAGATAATGATGAATGGGCATTTTCAATTAAAGATGATACATCATTTTTCTTTATGGGTCTCCATTCATACATTGGTTGTTTATAATTTAAATTCATATTATGATTATTTGACATCTTTTTGGAATGATAGTTGTTTGAAAAATAATTCATTTGGGATTTATGTTTATTCAAATTATTTTTCAAAATAGCATGATGTTGATAATCATAATGGTTTTTATTATATGGATTCTTTGAAATTTTATAAGAGTGATTGTCTTTCTTTAGAAGTGATTGTTGAAAGAGTGGGTTACAATATGTTGTAAATAATTGATTCGTATGTTGATAATTTTCATTTCCATTTTTTCTTATAGACATACTCTTATAATATGAAGGATAATATTTTATAGTTTGATTTTCATGAAAAGGGGTTTTTAAATTTGAGTCATGATTGAAAATATATTGAGACTTATAATAATGACTGTTAAGAATTTTGTGAGGATCATAATTCTTTTTGAAACTAAACTCCTTTTGATTTAATGTGTGAAAATGGTCCTTTTTAGAAGTGATTTTGTAAGTTAATTTATCCTTGTTATTCAAAATCTTATGATGAAATTCATTACATGATATTTGAAATTTTTCACCAAAAGATTTTAATTGTATTAACTTACAAGTTAACGCATCATTTCCAACTATCAATTTTTTATTATGTTCTTTAGAAACTAAGAGCCCATTTTCAATATCCTTGAATTTTTCTTTTAATAGATTGCAATCTAAACAAGGAATGGGAATTTTACCTAAAGAGCATGAAAGAGAATTTAACACATCAATATTTGATTTTACATTATCGTTTGCTTTTAAAGATTTATTTTCTAAACGTAATTTGGAATTAGCAATTATTAAATTTAAAATTTTACGTTTAGCAATTTTAAGCATACGAGAAGTAGAAATAGAATTTGTTACAAAAAGAGAAGATTTAGATTTTCTTACCTTGCTATAGTTTCCGTCTTCTCTTTTGCTTGATGTGTTCCCAACAAATGAGTCCAATATTGTGACGTTGTATTCTTCTTCCTCCAAGCTTAAGTCCTCATCGATTTCTTCTCTTGGATCCATAAGAAATTCCTCGTCGACTTCTCTCTTAGATTTATCATCTTCCAAGAATGAGTCCTTGTCGATTTCTTCTCTTGGATCCATAAGGAATTCTTCTTGTTCATCATCTATAGAAGGAAGATTATATGTATTCTCAAGAAATTTCCAAACTTCATAAGCAGTAGGAAGTGTATAAATAAGTTTGAAAATATTTTGATCTAATGCACAATATAGACTATTCATAGATTTGGCATTTAAAAACATTTCATTTTTATTTAAAATACTTGGGGGCATTTTAATTGTAATATTCCATACTTCCATATCCAAAGATTTAAGAAATTTTTCCATAAGAAATTTCCACCCTTTATAATTTTTACCTTCAAATAAAGGTGGTGCTAAAGAATTTTCATTTATAAGAAAATTTCCCTTACAAGTAGAAGCGAGATCATGAGATGCCATTATTCCCGGTTGTTAAACCGATTTGGAATAACATGGCTCTGACACCACTTGTTGGATCTTACGGCGCCCTTAGAGGGGGGGGGGGGGTGAATAAGGGAATAAAAATTCTTTTTATAATTTTAAGAAAATTACTAAATTGTTTTATAATATGAGAAGGTAAAATAACAATTTAGCTAAATGAATAGAAAATTATGATTTGCAAATTTTAGAAACAAGTACTAAATTGTTTTATGATGAAAGAGATTGAAATAAACAATTTAGATTCAGAATTGAAATCTTAAGACTTTGTAACCAATATTTTAGAGATAACGCCAAAGGAGAGAAATCAAGTAAACACAAATAGAGACATGATTGTATTTATATAAAAGATAAGTGCTTACATAAATTTGATTTCAATATCGCTAGAAATCGAAGGCTTACAAAAGTAAATTTCTTTTCCTTTTCTATACCGACTTGTATCCCCACAAACCGGTTGGCTTTAGCCTATCCTTCCCCGGATAAGGCCTCAAGCCGCTCTAGCCAATACTTCCCCGGATATGTCCTCGAGCACCCCCTAGATCTAATCACCTAGAACTAATTGCCAACACAAGGCGAATTTCCCCCTAAGTCCTACCCATACCTAGTTGCCAACACAAGGCGAATTAACTAAACGGTTACAAAGAAAGTATGGAATGAATGAAAGATAAAGATAACAATAGTAAAACTCCCTATATGAGATTTCTGAAGATGAGGATGAAGGATCGCTGTAGTATGAGCGAGGTCGAAGCGATCGTCCTTCGGATGTAGCGTGACGTAGCCCTCCTCCAGAATTCTCCTTAAGCTTTTTGTGGGAGATCCATCTTCGGCAGCATAACAACACTGGAATTGTGGCACAAGCAACCTCTCTGGATGGATTAGCCAAAACGATCGAAGTTGGCTCCTTTTATAGAACTTGGAGATAGCGCCTGCGGTAGCTGCTAGCGCCTGCGGTAGCTGCTAGCGCCTGCGGTAACGCTCGTGTGGAGCGGTTGCGAAACCGTCAGCTGCGTGGCTCTCTGTACGAACTTGAGATAGCGCCTGCGGTATCGCTAGCGCTGGCGGTAGCATTAAGGAACCGCTGAGACGGAACCGCTGAGTCAAAACCGCTGAGATGATCTTGAGCTAGCGCCTGGCATTAGCGCTAGCGCTGGCGGTAGCGCTAGCGCCTGCGTTAACCACTAGCGCTGGCGGTAGTGCTCCATTCAGAAAATTTGATTCCATGCTGCCTTCTACCTGTGGAGTATTGCACCTATAGTTCCTGCACACTATAAACACACTACAAGCAATATCAAATACAATATGGGATTTGTTATTCTCAAACAAAGGGATGTGACACACATGTCCAACAGATAAATAAACTATACGTTGATTTAAAATAGTAATTGTAGATAGATGAAAAAAGGTCCGGGGACCCACAACTGATGGCAACGAAGTAAGAGATTTAGCCTCCATCCCCAAGTCTCCTCTTTTTTTGCTCTCATTCTCTCTTCCAAGAGTATTTCTTCATAGAAAAATCGCTTTCCCCCTGCAGCCAGTCCTTTAGGGGAAGCACATGCGGTGACACTGGAGTGGACAGAGCAATATCGTCTGCCACTACAACATGCTTATCCTGCCAGGAATGCATCATCCGACTGCCCAAAACTGGGTCAGCATATTCCAAAATCTGCGGGGGCATAAATGAAACGATATTAGAAATAACAGGAAGAGATGGAGCGAGAGTAGACTCAACATCTGTAGGAGCAATGCAGGAGGGAGAAATGTCACAAGTAACATCCTCCCGAGAGAGATAATCAGATTCCACCTGGATGACCAACACTAACTCTTCCTGTTGAATTGTAACCAATGAAAGAGGGTCAAGAAACAAAGTAGATGAAGAACATAAAGAATCATTGGTCGAGGGAGTGATCCCGGTTTCACTCCCTGCAGGTTCTGATTGTACAACTATCACATCATGTGGAGGTTCTTGCAACAAGGCCGAGGTAAGAGACAACAAAGTCTCAACCTGCATAGTCAATTTATCAATATACTCTTGCTGCATTTCAAGGCATTGAATTATAATTTGAGCAAATTTGAAGAATTTCTCCTCCAAATAGGTTGTATCCTCATCATGTTGTGACAGAGGCAGTAAAGAACATGACATCGCTGCTGCATACACACAACCCGAAAACAATAGAAATAATAAAAAAACAACTCCTGTAACTATTAACTCAAACACCAAAATCAAACTACGCCTGCATTCCCCGGCAACGACGCCAAAAACTTGATGCGTGTACGGCAAGTGCACCGGTCGCACAAGTAATAAAGTTGGGAGTACATCCCCAAATATCGTATCTCAAGGAATGCACGTGGTTAGTTTGACTCTTCAGATTGAGAAAATAATTACGAGAGTAAATTAAAAGAAAAATTGGGGCTTTGATTTTGGTTTCCTAAATTACTACACAGAAATGAAATGCGGGTCAAAACTCCGCTTCGCAAGGCGGGATGGATGCAACGGCCGCGATGCTGTGCTTCGGTGAGCGGGTGTACAAGAAGGCTAGCGGATGAGGGTCATAGGCACCTCATCGCGAAACACGCAACTAGCAATTGCTAGTGCGGAGCACTACAGAGCGGTGGAGTGGATGGCGGACTACGACGCTCCTCAAATCTCATAAACAACACAAGATCTCAACAACATGAAATCATAATAATCAAAGCATAAGGTTTATGAACATCATCCACAATCTCGAATACATATAAGGAAATCTCTGAAGCAAGTGTAGGGGAAAAGAGTCAACCACAGCTCGAAGACTATGCTGAAGATTCTCGACCGGAATCGTATGGTTGTCAAGCCTCGTCCGTCTCGGTCTTCAGTTGCATCCGGGTTCCGGAGGAGCTGTCACCTTCCTCTACTATTACCTGTCTTCTTCGTGGTCTAGCTTGAGGTAGCTCTTGTTCGACACTTGGAATCTTGCGGAAGTTCGCCGTCTATGGCTTTCTTGAGATCAAGGATGATGGAGGAGGCCAAGGAGGGAGCTTTGCCAGTAGATTTGCAAGCCAAAGGTCACTGGAGCTCCTCCTAGGTCAAAATGGCGGTGGAGCGGCGAAGTGGGCAAAAATGGCTGGCTTTAGAAGCTTTTCCCGCGGGGTCCCCCTTTCCAGCAGATTTCCTTCTTTAAATTTTAAACGGGCAGAATTTTAGTCACGCACGGGCGAACGCACGACCGTGCATTGCCCGTGCATTATTTAACGATTAAAATGGCTTGAGGAAGAAGCAGCAGCGCCTGTGCGTTTTACTCACGCACGGGCGAATCCGCCCGTGCGTAAAAACGCACGAATAAATTCAGATTGGCTAAAAATCAGTCAAAACAGGCGATCGTGTGTTTCCTTCACGCACTGGCGAATCTGCCCGTGCGTAAAAATGCACGATCAAATTTAGATCACCGGTTTTCTCCCCAGATGAAAGCGCACGACCGCAACAGTCCATGCGTCAAGAAAATGCACGACCGTGCGATATGCACACTCATGAATTCTGGGCAAAAGGCGATGATCCAACCACCTGCAAGCACAACAATCCAGCTGGGAATACACCTCCAACACCAATCAAACATAGAAAAAGGATTTGGGAGCACCATGTGCTTACCCCCAATAACATGGAGCGCAAACGCACACCAAAATGGGCCTAAAAGGAGCATGAAGCACGCAAGTACGTATGAAAGAGCATAAGAGAAATAGATGCAATAATAGCTCGATAATGACGCACAAGAGAATCAAAACTAACCCGGATGAGTCCATAAAAGTGTATATAATTGAGACTCATCACTGGTCTGCGGATAATATGTTTTATGCCTTGAATATAAAATAGGAAACGATTAGGTTTCCTGTAGAGATAATCTTTTCGAAAAACTATAAGAGCCGAAGCGGAATAGTTCCGAATAGGTCTCGACATTCCGTGAGATCGCCACCGCCGCCTCTCCCTGTCGTCGGATCTAGCAGTTCGTGAGAGACGGAGAGGGCATTCTTCCTCCATCCCTGATCTTGTTGGACAGGAGTTGTGGGGTTCTCCTTCACTTTGTGCACGCTTATAGAGGTGCTGATCCAATTTAGTTGTTGGAACTCAGAGTTTGTTTTCTTTGGAATCAGACCTTGTAGCATCTTGATTGAGTATTGGCTCAATCCCTTTTCAGGTATATTATAATACGTTGCTTTATTTATTTCTTGATTCATGAAATCGCAAGGTCTGAAACTCTTTTGGGTTGTTCTTGTTTTATTTCCGCTGCGCATATATGATATGTTGTTCATTTATGAATGAAGTAGAAAAACCAAACAATCTCTATAGTTCGTGCTCATCAATTCTTAGAGTCTGGCTGTTAGTCTTTTCTTGTTTCTATTTCTGCTTTGGAAACTGCTTTTGGTGTGCCGCTTGTCGAGGACATTTCTATGGTACGAGAGTTTCCAGATGTTTTCCCTTCTAGTCTTCCCAGACTTCCTCTCTCGAGAGAGGTAGAGTTTGCTATAGATCTCGAGCCAAGTACTCGTCCTATTGTGAAGGAACCTTACAGCAAGGCTCCACGTGAGTTAGAGTAGTTGCGCTCTCAGTTGGATGAGTTGTTGCAGTGTGGCTTTATTAGGCATAGTTCTTCGCCCTGGGGTGCTCCCGTCTTGTTTGTGAAGAAGAAGGATGGTTCGATGAGATTGTGTATAGATTATCGAGAACTGAACAAGGTGACCATCAAGAACAGGTATCCGTTGCCTTGGATTGATGATTTGTCTAACCGGTTGCGAGGTATTTTGGTGTTCTCAAAGATTGACCTCCGTTCAGGCTATCATCAGTTAAGGATCCGTGATTTGGATGTTCCGCGGACTGCCTTTCATTCTTGATATGGTCACTTTGAATTCTTAGTGATGTCCTTTGGATTGATAAATGCACCTTCTGCTTTCATGGACATGATGAATAGAGTATTCAAGAATTATCTAGATCAATTTGTGGTTGTGTTCAATGATGATGTGCTGGTGTATTCCCAGAGTGCTTCATAGCATGCTCAACACTTGCGTCTGGTTCTTTCGACTTTAAGAGAGCCTAAGTTGTATGAAAAGTTGAGCAAGTGCGAGTTTTGGTTTTCTTAGGTATCATTCCTGGGTCATGTGGTGAACAAGGATGGTATATCTGTGGACCCAACAAAGATTGATGCGGTTTGGGATTGGAAGAGGCCTTCAAGTCTTAAGGAGATAAGGAGCTTCTTAGGGTTGGCAGGGTACTATAGGAGATTCATTCAAGGATTTTCAGTTTTATCTGTGTCATTGACCAAGCTTACGCAGAAAAGTGCAACTTTTGTTTGGAGCGATGCCTGCGAAGAATCATTTCAGGAGCTAAAGACGAGGTTGTGTTCTGCTCCAGTTTTGGCTTTGCCTACTGAAGGATTAGAGTATGCTATTTATGTGGATGCTTCGCGGGTAGGACTCGGTTGCATTTTGATGCAGGATGGCAAAGTGATCGCGTATGGATCAAGACAATTGAAGGTTCATGAGAAGAATTACCTTACACATGATTTAGAGTTCGCAGCCGTGATTTATGTCTAGAAGTTGTGGAGACATCTTTTGTATGGAGTGGCATGCAAGATTTATTTGGACCACAAGGGTTTGATATATGTCTTCTCTCAGAAGGAGCTTAACTTACGTCAGCGCAGCTGGATGGAATATGTTGCAGATTATGAAGTTTATATCCTATATCATCCAAGAAAAGCTAATGTAGTGGTTGACGCCTTGAGTAGAAAGCCTGCTATTGTCTTCGACCTTTCCGTGCAGTCTTTGGTGGAGGTGTTCTATTTGATGAATATAGCGGTGAAGCCTTGTTGAAAATGTTGAAGTGGAAGTTTGTGAAGTTGGCGGTCTGAGGGGGAGACCGCACGGTCTGGTCTGACCGCACGGTCTTGCGGTCTCCTCTGTCGTTTTGACCTCTCTGGTCTAGCCGCGGGTTATTCGGCGTGACCGCCGTTCTTCTATCCATGGGTGCCGAGGTGAGGCTGCACGGTCTGGTCGCGTGACCGCGTGGCGAGCTGTCTTCTGTTCGGTGTGATCACGCAATCTGGTGCTTGTGATCGCGTGGTGGGGGCAGCCCGGTCTGGTGGCTGTCCGGTTTCTTTGTGGTGCGCATGGACTAAGGTCTTCTTAGTCGCGCGGTCTCCGGTTTGTGTTAGCATGGCTGGTCCTTCGGCGATCAGCTGGCACATGCGGTCACAGTGTTTGGTCAACTTGGCGGGCTGTTGCCCTAGTCAGTCTGGTGTGTTCGCGGTCTTTGGAGGAGGTCGGGTGGCGAACACAGGTGGTGAGCGTCATGACTAGGCGAGTTGTCATGATCGCGCGACTTCTATTGAAGTCGGCGAGCTCACTAAGCAGGAGGATCTTTTGCTGATCGCACGGGTTGACCGGTCTGGTCGCGCGATCAAGGGGTGGTGATCCTATCTCATAGGGTGGTGACTGGATCAGGTCTCACGCCTATAAATAGGAGCCACTGTAGCAGCAAAAATATAGCACCAAGTGTAAGCTGAGGTCGCGTCCTGTTCTTGCGGTCTCTTTTTTGTGACCGGCCGGTTAGCTGATCGAACTTGCTTTGTGCAGCTTCTGCGGATTGTGCGGGTAGCAACGGTCACCTCCTCTTCTGAAGGTGTTCGGGCGGTCTCGCGGCTTGCAGTGCGGTTTGCTGGAGTTTGGGAGGATCAGTGGAGTTCGGGAGTTCACGAGGTTCTCAGTTGGTGTTGTTCAAGGCGCAGGCAGGCAGTTCGGGCGGTCTTGTTTTCTAGCCGGGCGGACTGTCAGGTCGAGTGGTCAGGCGGTCTCAGTTGGCAGACCGCTGGTTTTCCTTTCAGCTGTTTTTCTCCTGTTTTTGTATACTGGAAAAATCATGTCTCGCCATGTATACCTCGCCCTGTAATGAAGAACTTTGCTTGATCAATAAAGATTGTGTTTGTTTCATGTGCTTCTGGTTGATTGGCTTGAACTTTTAGTTATACAATTCCTGCTCACTCCTAGACCTACGAAAATTTTTACATGGTATCAAAGCTAGGTTGGAGTGGATAGAGCAGTGAATAACTAAATGTTGCCATCGCCTTTGTGAAGAAGGAACCAGTGGTAGAGCCATGGAAGCAAGCGGTCTTGGAATTGAGATGCTTACATCGACTAACTTTAAGAGGTGGAAGTCGTGTATGCAAAGTTATCTTCTGGGTGAGGACCTCTGGGAGGTGGTTGGAGGAGAGAGAACGAAGGAAGTTTTCCTGGTTGGGGACAATGGTCATCAAGTGAGGAACTGGAGGCGGATCAATGCCAAAGCAGAGTTCGCTCTGAAAAGGGCAATATTACCTGACCTGTTTGATCACATCTTGGGGTGTGGATCAGCTGCAGAGATTTGGAGACCACTGGATGGGCTGTTTAACAAGAAGAATGTAGCTAGGCTACAGTTTCTGGAGAATGAGCTTGCCAGATCGGCTCAAGGAGATCTTTCTATCTCTACGTTCTTCTTGAAGATGAAGAACTTGTGCGCCGAGATTTCAGCACTGGATCCTGATGAGCCAATTTCTGAGGCGAAGCTGAAGAGGCACATCATCCATGACTTGCGGAAGGAATATGTGACGTAGGTGCAGGGTTGGGCAAATCAGCCATCTCTGCTGGAGCTGGAAAATCTGCTTGCTTCGTAGGAGAGTCTGGCAAGGCAGATGGCGGGGGTGTCAGTGTCTGGGGGAGATGGCGAGGTTCTCTTCACGGGGAAGAAGAATAAGTGGGATAAGAAGAAGACCGCTGGAGGAGGCAATGGGCCTTCAACTTCTACACAGCAGGAGAGGGGATATGCTTCTAAGATTGAAGGGAAGAAGAAGGGAGAAGGACCCAAGTGCTTCAGATGTGGGAAGCTTGGTCATATCAGGAAAGATTGCCAGGTCAACCTTCAGCTGGGGCATGCTGCTGCAGGAAAGGAGGAAGCTGAGGCCAGATAGAATGATGGAGGATGGGGAGTAGCCGTCTCGGTTTCTGTTGGAGTTGCGGCTTCTATCAACTATCAGGAGTACTTGATCGTGGACTCGGGGTGTGGTCATCACCTAACCGAGGATGAGTCAAAGATTACTTCATCGTAGCCTTACTCAGGTAATGATGCCATTAATACTACTGATAATACAGTGCATAGTGTCGAGAAGGTGGGGGTTGTTTCCTTGGGCAGTGATAGAGGGCCGCTTACGTTGAAGAGTGTCTATTATGTGCCTGGAATGAGCAAAAACCTCTTCTCCGTGATCAACGCTGTAGACGCTGGGTATCACGTTCTGTTTGGCCCAACAGAAGTGAGGTTTCTTCAGAATGTTGAAACCGTGAAAGCGGAGGTCGTTCATGTGGGGAGAAGGGCAAAAGACTTGTTCATTTTATCGATAGGTTCTTATGTCGACAAGATGAGGACAAATGATAGTGCTGTCATATGGCACGAGAGGTTGGGGCATGTAGGGATGGATAAGCTGAAGGCTATGGCGGTGAAAGGTCTGGTCAAGGGTCTTCCTAGTCTATCTTCCTACGGAGATGGTCATATTTGCGCAGGATGTCAGTTCGGCAAGTCTCATCGACTACCATTTAATAGGTCACAGACAAGGAGTAGTGTGCCATTGGAGTGCATCCACGGTGACTTGATGGGACCAACTGCTACCCCAAGCCTCGGAGGCAGAAGGTATATGCTGGTGTTGATCGATGACTACACCAGATATGTCTGGGTATATTTCTTGAAGGAGAAGGCGGAGGCGTTTGCCAAGTTCGTGGAGTTCAAGGAGCTTATGGAGGGTCGACTTGGTCTGCGGGTTAAGAAGCTGAAGACTGACAACGGAGGGGAGTTCACCTCTGGCGAGTTCTCTATTTTTTGCAGGAAGGCAGGCATCCGAAGGGAGCTTACTTGTGCGCATACTCCACAGCAAAACGGAGTTGCAAAGCAGAAAATCCGTCATCTGACGGAGACCTGCAAGTGTTGGCTGCATGCCAAGAGTATCCCAAAGTCCTTCTGGGCGGAGGGAATGTCTTGTGCTGCCTACGTCATCAACAAGAGGCCTCTTAGTCCCATCAATATGCAGACCCCGTATGAATTGATGTTCAAGGAAAAGCCAAGCGTGGCACACCTTCGGGTGTTTGGTTCCACCTGTTATGTGCACATTCCAGATGCGCTTCGGATGAAGCTAGATGCGAAAGCAAGGAAGCTAGTCTTCGTGGGTTATGATGATCGGAAGAAGGGCTGGAAGTACATGGACCCGGAGACGCGGAGATTTGTTGTATCTTGTGACGTCGTGTTCGATGAGGTGACGTCTTACAAGGGAAGTTCTGGTGTTGAGCTACCAGAAAGCAGGGTGGAGGAGCTTGACAAAGCTGTGGAAAATCTTCAGGTGGAGCTGCCTGTGTCACCAGGTGGTCCATCAATATCTAGTTCTGAGGTAGAGGTTTCTGGATCAGGAAGTAGGGGGAGCGATGCTCCGAGTACGTCTGGAAGGGGAGCTAGGGAAGAAGCAGCTGAAGATACTGTGAGTCAGGGTAAGGCGTTGCGGAGATCAAAGTGAACAACTATTGCCCCTGTTCGCTATACAGGAGGAAACATGGTGAGCTTTGTCTCGTGTTTCTTTGCTGGTCCCTTGGATGTGAGGGAGCCGTCGAGCTTTGAAAAGGCCAAAGGCGTGGAACAGTGGGATTCAGCTATGCAGGAAGAGATGAGTGCTCTTGAAAAGAATGAGACTTGGTCTCTGGTGCCCAATCCCAAGGGCATCACCCCTGTGACATGCAAGTGGGTCTACAAGCTCCAGAAGAAGGTAGACGGCAGTATCGAGCGATACAAGGCTCGCCTTGTGGCTCGGGGGGTTCTCACACCAATACAGTGAAGACTATGAAGAGACATTCAGTCCGGTGGCAAAAATGACTTCAGTTCGGGTTGTGATTACTTCAGCTCGATGTAAAGAATGCGTTCTTGTATTGCGAGATTGACAAGGACATCTTCATGGTCCAGCCGCCAAGCTTCGTATCTGAAGAATTTCCTGACTATGTCTGCAAGTTGAAGAAGGCCCTGTATGGGTTGAAGCAAGCGTCGAGGGCGTGGTATGGGAAGATAGCAGAATATCTCTTATTCTGTGAGTTTGATGCTTCAGACTCAGACTCAAGCTTGTTCGTCAAGAAGAGTAGGGAGCTTCAAGTCATCGTGCTGCTTTACATCGACGATATGATCGTGATGGGAAATTCGAAGGAGGAAGTAGCAAGGATTCGGGCTGAGCTATCTATCAGGTTTGAGATGAAGGACTTAGGTGAGGTTCACCATTTCCTTGGACTCGAAATGTAGAGGAAGGGAAGTGGAGTGCTGGTGTCCCAGGCTAGATATGCGGAGTGATCGTGGAGCGGTTCAACATGAAGGAAGGAAAGTGCATCTCTACACATCTGGATAAGGCCATGAAACTTCGCAAGGATGAGGGGAGGATTTTGGAAGATCCGCTGGTGTTCTGGGCTCTGGTTGGGAGCTTGATCTATCTGACGATTACCAAGCCAGATATTGCGTATGCAGTTGGCAGGGTGAGCCATTCTTCTGTCCATGGGTGCCTAGGTGAGGCCGCGCGGTCTGGTCGCTTGACCGCATGGCGAGCTGTCTTCTGTTTGGTGTGACCGCGCGACCTGGTGCTTGTGATCGCGTGGTTGGGGCAGCCCGGTCTGGTGGCTGTCCAATTTCTTTGTGGTGCGTGTGGACTAAGGTCTTCTTAGTCGCGTGATCTCCGGTTTGTGTTCACATGGCTGGTCCTTCGGCGATCAGCTGGCACATGCGGTCACAGGTGTTTGGTCGACTTGGTGGGATGTTGCCGTAGTCGGTCTGGTGTGTTCGCGGTCTCTGGAGAAGGTCGGGTGGTGAACACAGGTGGTGAGCGTCATGACTAGGCGAGTTGTCATGATCGCGCAGCTTCTATTGAAGTCGGCGAGCTCATTAATCAGGAGGATCTTTTGCTGATCGCGCTGGTTGACCGATCTGGTCGCACGATCAAGGGGTGGTGATCCTATCTCATAGGGTGGTGACTGGATCAGGTCTCACGCCTATAAATAGGAGCCACTGTAGCAGCAAAAATATAGCACCAAGTGTAAGCTGATCTCGCGTCCTGTTCTTGCGGTCTCTTTTTTGTGACCGTCCGGTTAACTGATCGAACTTGTTTTGTGCAGCTTCTACGGATTGTGCGGGTAGCAGCGATCACCTCCTCTTCTGAAGGTGTTCGGGCGGTCTCGCGGCTTGCAGTGCGGGTTGCTGGTGTTCGGGAGGATCAGTGGAGTTCGGGAGTTTGTGAGGTTCTCAGTTGGTGTTGTTCAAGGCGCAGGCAGGCAGTTCGGGCGATCTTGTTTTCTAGCCGGGTGGACTGTCAGGTCGAGCGGTCAGGCGGTCTCAGTTGGCAGACCGCTGGTTTTCCTTTCAGCTATTTTTCTCCTGTTTTTATGTACTGGTGAAATCATGTCTCTCCATGTATACCTTGCCCTGTAATGAAGAACTTTGCTTGATAAATAAAGATTGTGTTTGTTTTATGTGCTTTTGGTTGATTGGCTTGAACTTTTAGTTATACAATTCCTGCTCACTCCTAGATCTACGGAAATTTTCACAAGCCTAATGTTGGGTCGTCTAGTGTTGTAGCCGAAGAGCCTTCATGGATTACCCTTGTGAGATGGCATCTGAAAGATGATCCGGATTTGCAGCACCTTCGAGGTAGGACCGAGAAGGGTGAGTTGCCAGATTTCTCTAGTTATGAAGAAGGTATCTTGAAGTACCGAGGTAGGTTCTGCATTCCCTCTGTTGAAGAGATTCGAGCAAAGATTTATGATGAATCTCATGATTCTAGCCTTGCCTACCACCTTGGTTCTACGAAGATGTATCGCGATTTGAAGCAAATCGTTTGGTGGCCAGGTATGAAGAATGATATCGCAAAGTTCATGTCTAAGTGTTATATATGTCAGCAAGTCAAGGCTGGTCATAAGAGACCTGGAGGTAAGTTGACGCCTTTGGATATCCCAACTTAGAAATGGGAGAGTATTTCTATGGATTTCATTACCGGTCTACCGAAGTCTCCCCGAGGGAATGATGCGGTGTGGGTGATCGTTGATAGATTGACCAAGTGTGCTCACTTCGTGCCTTATAAGATTGGTTATTCTATGGAAAGGATTACATCGCTTTATTTGCAAGATGTTGTTAGATTGCAAGGTGCTCCGATGAGCTTTGTGTCAGACCGGGATTCCAGATATATGTCTCGTTTTTGGCAGAGTTTGCATGGAGCCTTAGGCATCAATCTCAGATATTCTACAGCTTATCATTCGCAAACTAATGTGCAGACAGAAAGGGTAAATCAAATCGTAGAGGATATGATTAGATGTTATGTTCTGGATCATGGAGGGGCTTGGGATGAGCGTCTGGGGCTCATGGAATTTGCTTTCAATAATTGTTATCAGGAGAGCTTCCGGAAGGACCCCTTTGAGGCCTTGTATGGGAGGCGTTGTCGGGCTCCCCTGTTTTGGGCCGAGGTTGGAGAGAGACCGTTGTTAGGTCCAGAGGCCCTAGTAGAGATGAGCATTGCTGTGACACAGATTTGTGATAAGCTTCGTGTGGCTCAGGAGCTTTATGAAAAGTATGCCAATCGGCGAAGGGTTGATCTGGAGTTTGCAGTCGGGGACATGGTTTTCTTGAAGGTTTCTTCGATGCCAGGTGTTAAGAGATTTGGAAAGAACCATAAGTTGGATCCTAGGTATGTGAGACCTTTCCAGATTGTCGAGCGCATCAGAGTGTCTACGTACAGGCTGGAATTGTCTGCTTCCTTCCCTGGTGTTCACGATGTGTTCCATTTGAGCCAGTTGAGAAAGTGTGTGCTTAATGACCGGCATGTCCTAGACGTTGTACCCTAGTTGCAGCCCAATTTGCCGTTTGTCGAGGAGTCTGTTCGTATTTTAGAATCACAAGATCGGGTTTTGCACAGGAAGACGATTCCTATGGTTAAAGTTCTCTGGAGAAATCAAGATGTCAGGAGCACAACCTGGAAGCTGGAATCTGTGATGAAGGAATCTTATCCTCATCTGATCGTCTGATCCTCTTCGATAAGTGTTCCTCCCTAGTGAATTCTAATTTTATTCCTATTTGCCTAGTTTCATTTTGTGTTGCAAAGTTTCAGGGCAAAACATTCTTTTAGGAGGGGTGACTGTAACACCCCTATTTTTCCAGCATTTATTTAATCCTCTTGGTGACGTCATAATGATGTAAGGGCGCTCGTTAGCGCGGAGTTGATGGCGCATCGCCGTAAGTGCATTTTCACGTCCGTTCGGTCGAGTCGGCCAAGTTCCGGAATTCTTGTCAAAATTGGGAAATCTCGCGTTAGGAAATTTGATTAATTAATTTTAGACGTGTCCGTCAAATTTCATTGCTATCCGAGCAATATTTGAGTCTCGTCATTTTTTTGAAGATTTGTGGATTTATTGTTCGCCGTAAGCCTTGGAAAATTTTAACTCGAGAACGGCTAGTCGGATTTTGGTTTTGACTTCGCCGTTGAGTTCGTAGTGCCGGCTTCCGCCTTTGGCGTGTTTTTCGTTTGAATCGATATGCTTTTAGCCGTTCGTAATAGTTGTTATTATAATAAATATACATATTGATGGGGACCATCCTTTCATCTCCTCTCTTCCCCCGTCCCCGATTGTTGAAGACCCGCCACCGATTGATGCGAATGAATACCCTCCACCACCACCTGAGCCTCCACCGCATGATCCAAATGATCCACCACCGCTTGAGGAGGATGCTGCTGAAGATGTTGGGGATCGTCCATAGATCCTCCGCCGGAACCTTTATATTTTAATATATTCTATTTCTTTGCTTTAGTTATCATTTCATGTCATGTGGTATTTTTAATTCGGACATTTTATTTGGTGGCCTGCGTTTAGCCACATTTTGGTGTTTTATTAATTTGGGCTGCAAATAGCCCTCCTTGTTGTAAGGCCATATGATGTTGTAATATTCAGATTTTGATGAAAAGAAAACCCTAACTCTCTTTGCTTGGAGCCTCTCCCTTGGCCGCCCCCTTCCCTCCTCCCCTCTTCTCTAGGTTCGGCCCCTCCCTCTCTTGGCCGCCCTCTTCCCTCCCCTCCTCTCCCCTTCCCCTTGGCCAACCATCTCCATCTCCTCTCTAATATTTCGGCCCCCCCTCTCCTCCAGCAACCTTTTCTTTGGCCGACCACCTCCCTTCATCCCTCCTTGTGATTTTCGGCCAACCCTCTTGAAGATTGAAGAAGAAGATCTCTCGGCTAGATTTTGGTCTTAGGCTTGTTCGTAGCGGCGGGATTTGAAGGCGACGGTGCACATCTTCAAGGACTCTCCTCCGGCAACCACCTCCGTGAATAACGTAGGACTTTCTACAACCCGGATCTACTATTCCGGGGGGGGGGGGGGGGTAACGCTTTATACCTCTTGAGCGATTCTTCAATAGTTATTTGTGGTGGATAGGAATTGTGACGAATTTTCCGACATTGATCTTTTCGCGATCCTCCTCATTTGTGATAGTTGAACGATCTTAAATTATTTTTACTCGACGAGGAGTGGCGATTCTCTTTTGCCTTTGTTGGGGAAGATCCTTCTATTTCCGGAGTTTTACTTTCAGAGGATCTTCTTGTGGTTGTGTGTGCGTGATAGTTGTGAAGGACTCACCCGTAGGTGGCTGCGTTTGTTTATCCGATTAGGTGTTATTTAGAAACGATCTCGCGATCCAATCGATCGCGCATGTGAGAGTGACCCGAACACCCTAGCCTACATCAATTTGGTATCAGAGCTAGGTTCGTGTCAATTTCTTAATTGACGCATTCCTTAGGTTTTCTTAGAACGCTGGCACTCACAATCTTCACACGATTTTGCGCTCAAAATTAAAAATAAAATTTCGTCGGTCTGCGAATACTATCCTAAAATTCTCATTTTTCTGCGAAATTCAAAAAATAAAATTCTGGTAATTCTACTTATTATTTTCTGTAAGAAAATCAAAATAATATTTTACTTACCCTAATTATTAGGCAGAAATAAAATTATCTTTCGTAAAATTTTGGTCTGATCTAAATTCCTGGTCTGCGAATATCGGTCTTAAAAATTTTATTTTTCAGCGAAAATAAAACAAAAAAAACAAAAAAAAATTGCAAATCTGCGTACTATTTTCTACACGAAAAAAAATTATATATATATTTTAAATTCCAGAAAGTCAAATTCAAAATTTAAATTCAAAATTCAAATTTTTGAAATTCAAATTCAAAATTCAAAATTTTGAAATTCAAAATTCAAATTCAAAATTTTGAAATTCAAAATTCAAATTCAAAATTCAAATTTTGAAATTCAAAATTCAAATTCAAAATTCAAATTTTGAAATTCAAAATTAAAATTTTTGAAATTCAAATTCAAAATTCAAATTTTTGAAAATTCAAAATTCAAATTCTAAAATTTTCTGATTGGTCTACATTTATTAAAAACCTCGGAATACTAAAACTTGTCAAAAAAATCTGAAATTTTTTTGTAGCTTCCTGCTCTTATTTCCAACAACATTAAAACAAAATTTTTTTTCGATTCGACCACGTTAAGTTGGCCTGAAAATTGGAGACATTATAATTTTGTCCGTGTCAGCACATGAACTTTCACTAGTAATGACTACTAGGCTGAATCCGGGGTATCCCCCGGCACTCTCACGAATAACTGCACCACCGGCTAATTTAAAGGAGCTAGGTAAGGGTCGGAATGACGCTGTGAAGGTGATTAGGCTCAGCCGCGACCCGAAACACCGATTTTGAGCAAATTTTAAACACAGTGAGAAGTGGTGCAGGCTCGTGGTGGATAGTGTTTGCCATACTAACGCTATCACGGAGAATGCAGTATCTAGGTTGTTGGTGACCACTGCGCCACATCCTTGCCCTTATCGTCTCGTATGTCCAGATGAGAGTACTATCTTAGTGTCCAGACGATGTTTGGTGCCCCTCACCATCCAAGCCTATTCTGAGCTAATTTGGTGTGACGTCCTTCCTATGAAGGACTTCCATATTTTGCTTGGACACCTGTGGCTCGCTAGCCATGACATTAGTTTTGACGTCCAGAATAACACCCCAGACTTTACACATGGGGGTCAACTAACATATCTTAGGTCCAGCCCGCCCAGGAAGCCCAAAGTCCCATCTAGAGACGCTCGCGGCACGGTTGAGTCGACACCACCCGGTGCAGACACACATGGGGATTTTGACACTGTCAGTCAAAATCAGCCCTTAGTTTGTGTTAGCCACTCTGAGGCAAACACACCGAGTTTGAGTATGGGGCCCGAGCCCGGCCCTGTTAGTCCCAGCCTGCCCATAGACATTGTCCCAGTTGAGGCACCCTTGACTGACTTAGTGCCTAAAGTTGATGTTGCTCTGATTAGCCAACCTCTACTTGATCCCGTTAGCCTTATGGAGCCTTCTGTTGGCCAACCCGAGGACATTCAGGAGGTTGAAGAAAATTCTGAAAGTGGGCTGAGTGAATCTGATGTTGATGGTGTGACGGTTGAGGAGATAGGGCGAGCCTTATCAACTCCTCACATTTTTGATGGTGGGATTAGGGCTCGTGCGTTTCCTGTGTCATTTAGTGGGGAGGACAAATGGTCCAATCCATTATCTGTGGGTAGTAGTTGTGTGGGCACATTCTCTGCACTAGTGGACCCTAGGCTAGTGTTAGTGCCCCCACTGAACCTTCACCCATTTAAGGTTGCTTGGGTTTCCCCTACTTCAGCCCCAATCTGGAAGTATGGCATGGAGCCCGTTACCGTCGGGGGGGGGGGGGGGGGGGGGGGGGGGGGGGGCGGGTTGAGTGGTTTCGTTGGGTTGTCTTTCCCATGCTAGCTGATCTTAATTGTTGGGATCGCCCTAGGATGAACCTGAATTTAATTTCATATAATGAATTAGTAGGTGTTTCAATAGGTCTTAATCCACCCAAAAATGATGAATTGGTGCTAGCCGACCCATCTGGGTCCATTCACTTTGTTGTCACCGCACCCATTGGAGAATCCCGCAATAAGGAAGACTCGGTTTTAGTAGATCATTCCCCTGGACAGTTGCCAATTGGCAACTTAGACGACAATGTCAGTATTGTCTCCACTATTCATCGAATAGTTGTCGTTCTAGAAAGTTTTGCTTTACATTTGAGAGTTTTTGCTGAGAGGGGCCCAAACCCTGTTGAAAATGTTGAAGTTGAAGTTTTGGGAGTTGGCGGTCTGGGAGGGTGATCGCGCGGTCTGGTGAGACCGCACGTCTGGCGATCTGCTCTGCGATCTAACTTTTCTTAGTCTAGCCGCGGTTTCCTGGCGTGACTGCCGTTATGTGTCCAAGGTGCTGGGGTAAGGCCGCACGGTCTGGTCTGTGACCCCGTGGCGGGCTGTCTACCTCAGGGCTGTGCCGGTCTGGTGTGACCGCACAGGTTGGTTCAGGTATCCAGAAGCCGGTCTTATAGCTATCCAGGTTCCTGGTTGTATTCGCTGGCTAAGGCATCTTAGTCGAGCGGTCTCTGTTCGCGGTCTCAGGAGGAGGCTAGCAGGCGAACAGGTTGGGTTCAATGTGTCATTGGCGAACATTGGTGGTGGGCGGCTTCATTGTGGGAGTGGCGATCTCCAGCGGCCTGTTGTTGAAGCCCGCGATCTCACCTAAGCAGAATGATCTGTTGCTGATCGTGCAGGCTGACCATTTCTGGTCGCGCGATCTAGAGGGTGGTGATCCTATCTCATAGGGTGGTGAATGGATCAGGTCTCACGCCTATAAATAGGAGCCACTGTTG
This sequence comes from Dactylorhiza incarnata, assembly GCA_033032865.1. Classification (NCBI taxonomy): domain Eukaryota; kingdom Viridiplantae; phylum Streptophyta; class Magnoliopsida; order Asparagales; family Orchidaceae; genus Dactylorhiza; species Dactylorhiza incarnata. The sequence goes on from JAWHQI010000052.1 coordinate 12,157,109, forward strand.
CAGCAAACATAATCAGACCAAGTGTAAGCTGAGCTCGCGTCTCATTCTTGCATTCTCAATTCTTGTGACCGGTCGGTCTTGTTGATTGAATTTTCCTTGTGCAGCTTCTGCGGATTGTGCGGGCAGCAGTGATCACCTCTTCTTCTGAAAGTGTTCGGGCGGTCTCGCGGCTTGCAGTGTGGGTTGCTGGAGTTCGGGAGATTCAGTGGAGTTCGGAAGGAGGTCGCGGAAGCTCAGCGGTCAGGTGTGTTGATCGGTGACCGGCAGAATCTGCGGTCAGGAAGCTATCAGAAATCGGCAAGCAAACCGCGCGGTCTGCGGTCTCAGTTATCTTTCTTTTCAGCTTTGTAATTTTCCATTTGGTTTTATGTACTGGTGAAATCATGTCTCGCCATGTATACCTCTCCCTGTAATGAAGATTGTTGTTATCAATAAAGACTTTATTTCCTTCATGTGCTTCTGGTTGTTTGGCTTGTTAACTCTAAGTTGTATGATTCCTGCTCACTCCATAAGGATTCGGAAAAATTTCACATGGTATCAGAGCCAGGTTGGAGTGGATAGAGCAGTGAACAACTTAGTGTAGCCATCGCCTTTGTGACGAAGGAACCAGTGGTAGAGCCATGGAAGCGAGGGGTCTTGGAATTGAGATGCTCAACTCGACCAACTTTATGAAGTGGAGGTCTTGTATGCAGAGTTATCTTCTGGGTGAGGACCTCTGGGAGGTGGTTGGAGGAGAGAGCACGGAGGAAGCTTTTCTAGTTGGAGATAACCATCATGAGGTGAGGAACTGGAGGCGGCTTAATGCCAAAGCAGAGTTCGCCCTGAAAAGGGCAATATCACCTGATTTGTTTGATCACATCTTGGGGTGTGCATCAGCTGCAGAGATCTGGAGAGCCCTGGATGGGCTGTTTAACAAAATGAATGTGGCAAGACTTCAATTCCTAGAGAATGAGCTGGCCAGATCGGCTCAAGGTGACCTTTCTATCTCTACGTTCTTCTTGAAGATGAAGAACTTGTGCGTCGAGATTTCACCTTTGGATCCTGATGAGCGAATTTCTGAGGCGAAGCTGAAGAGGCACATCATCCGTGGCTTGCGGAAGGAATATGTTGCCTTTGTTACGTCGGTGCAGGGTTGGGCAAATCAGCCGTCTCTGCTGGAACAGGAAAATCTGCTTGCTTCGTAGGAGAGTCTGGCAAGGCAGATGGCGGGGGTTTCAGTGTCTGGGGGAGATGGCAAAGTTCTCTTCACGAGAAAGAAGAAGAAGTGGGATAAGAAGAAGACCGCTGGAGGAGGCAATGGGCCTTCAACTTCTAGACAGTAGGAGAGGGGCTATGCTCCTAAGGCTGAAGGGAAGAAGAAGGGGGAAGGTCCCAAGTGCTTCAGGTGCCGAAAGGTTGGTCACATCAGGAAGGAGTGTTAGGTAAATCTTCAGTCGGGGCATGATGCTGCAGGAAAGGGGTAAGCTGAAGCCAGGCAGGTTGATGGAGGATGGGGAGGAGCCTTCTCGGCTTCTGTTGGAGCTGAGGCTCCTATCAACTATCAGGAGGACTGGATCGTTGACTCGGGGTGTGGTCATCACCTCACCGGGGATGAGTCGAAGCTTTCTTCAGCGCAACCTTATTCAGGTAATGATGCAATTATTACTACTGATAATACTGTGCATGCTGTCGAGAAGGTAGGGGTTGTTTCCTTGGGCAGTGATAGAGGGCCACTAACTTTAAAGAGTGTCTATCATGTGCCCGTAATGAGGAAAAACCTCTTCTCCGTGACCAACGCTGTAGACGCTGGGTATCACGTTCTGTTTGGCCCAACAAAAGTGATGTTTCATTGGAATGTGGAGGCGGTGAAGGCTGAGGTAGTTCATGTGGGGAGGAGAGCTAAAGTCTTGTTCGTGCTTTCGACAAGTTCTTACATTGACAAGATGAGGACAAACGACAGTGCCGTGATATGGCATGAGAGGTTGGGGCACGTAGGAATGGATAAGCTGAAAGCTATGACGGTGAAAGGTCTGGTCAAGGGCCTGCCTAGTCTATCTTCCTACGGAGACGGTCACGTGTGCGCGGGATGTCAGTTCGGCAAGTCTCATCGATTACCGTTTGACAAGTTGCAGACAAGGAGTAGTGTGTCATTGGAGTGCATCCACGGTGACTTGATGGGACCGACTACTACCCCAAGCCTCGGAGGCAGTAGATATATGCTGGTGTTGATCGATGATTACACAAGATATGTCTGGGTATATTTCTTGAAGGAGAAGGCGGAGGCGTTTGCCAAGTTCGTGGAGTTCAAGGAGCTTGTGGAGAGTCGGCTTGGTCTGCGGGTTAAGAAGCTGAGGACTGACAACCAATGAAAGAGTGTCAAGAAACAAAGTAGATGAAGAACATAAAGAATCATTAGTCGAGGGAGTGATCCCGGTTTCACTCCCTGCAGGTTCTGATTGTACAACTATCACATCATGTGGAGGTTCTTGCAACAAGGCCGAGGCAAGAGACAACAAAGTGTCAACCTGCATAGTCAATCTATCAATATACTCTTGCTGCATTTCAAGGCATTGAATTATAATTTGAGCAAATTTGAAGAATTTCTCCTCCAAATAGGTTGTATCCTCATCATGTTGTGATAGAGGCAGTAAAGAACATGACATCGCTCCTGCATAGACACAACCCGAAAACACTAGATATAATAAAAAAACAACTCTTGTAACTATTAACTCAAACACCAAAATCAAACTACGCGTGCATTCCCCGACAACGACGCCAAAAACTTGATGCGTGTACGGCAAGTGCACCGGTCGCACAAGTAATAAAGTTGGGAGTACGTCCCCAAATATCGTATCTCAAGGAATGCGCGTGGTTAGTTTGACTCTTCAGATTGAGAAAATAATTACGAGAGTAAATTAAAGGAAAAATTGGGGCTTTGATTTTGGTTTCCTAAATTACTACACATAAATGAAATGCGGGTAAAAACTCCGCTTCGCATGGCGGGATGGATGCAACGGCCGCGATGTTGTGCTTCGGTGAGCGGGTGTACAAGAAGGCTAGCGGATGAGGGTCGTAGGCACCTCATCGCGAAACACGCAACTAGCAATTGCTAGTGCGGAGCACTACATAGCGGTGGAGTGGATGGCGGACTACGACGCTCCTCAAATCTCATAAACAACACAAGATCTCAACAACATGAAATCATAATAATCAAAGCATAAGGTTTATGAATATCATCCACAATCTCGAATACATATAAGGAAATCTCTGAAGCAAGCGTAGGGGAAAAGAGTCAACCACAACTCGAAGACTATGCTGAAGATTCTCGGCCGGAATCATATGGTTGTCAAGCCTCATCCATCTCGGTCTTCAGTTGCATCTGGGGTCCGGAGTAGCTGTCACCTTCCTCTATTATTACCTATCTTCTTCGTGGTCTAGCTTGAGGTAGCTCTTGTTCGACACCTGGAATATTGCGGAAGTTCACCGTCTATGGCTTTCTTGAGATCAAGGATGATGGAGGAGGCCAAGGAGGGAGCTTTGGCAGTAGATTTGCAAGCCAAAGGTTAATGGAGCTCCTCCTAGGTCAAAATGGTGGTGGAGCGGCGAAGTGGGAGAAAATGGCGGGCTTTAGAAGCTTTTCCTGCGGGGTCCCCCTTTCCAGCTGATTTCCTGCTTTAAATTTTAAACGGGTAGAATTTTAGTCACGCACGGGCGAATGCACGACCGTGCGTTGCCCGTGCGTTATTTAACGAAAAAAATGGCTTGAGGAAGAAGCAGCAGCGCCTGTGCGTTTTACTCACGCACGGGCGAATCCGCCCGTACGTAAAAACGCACGAATAAATTCAGATTGGCTAAAAATCAGTCAAAACAGGCGATCGTGTGTTTCCTTCGCGCACTGGCGAATCTGTCCGTGCGTAAAAATGCACGATCAAATTTAGATCACCGGTTTTCTCCCCAGATGAAAGCGCACGACCGCAACCATCCGTGCGTCAAGAAAATGCACGACTGTGCGATATGCACACTCATGAATTCTGGGAAAAAGGAGATGATCCAACCACCTGCAAGCACAACAATCCAGCTGGGAATACACCTCCAACACCAATCAAACATAGAAAAAGGATTGGGGAGCACCATGTGCTTACCCCCAATAACATGGAGCGCAAACGCACACCAAAATGGGCCTAAAAGGAGCATGAAGCACGCAAGTGCGCATGAAAGAGCATAAGAGAAATAGATGCAATAATAGCTCGATAATGACGCACAAGAGAATCAAAACTAACCCGGATGAGTCCATAAAAGTGTATATAATTGAGATTCGTCACTGGTCTGCCGATAATGTGTTTTATGCCTTGAATATAAAATGGGAAACGATTAGGTTTCCTGTAGAGATAATCTTTTCGAAAAGCTATCAGAGCCGAAGCAGAAAAGTTCCGCATAGGTCTCGACATTCCGTGAGATCGCCACCGCCGCCTCTCCCTGTCGTCGGATCTAGCAGTTCATGAGAGACAGAGAGGGCATTCTTCCTCCATCCTTGATCTTGTTGGATAGGAGTTGTGGGGTTCTCCTTCACTTTGTGCACACTTATTGAGGTGCTGATCCAATTCAGTTGTTAGAACTCAGAGTTTGTTTTCTTTGGAATCAGACCTTGTAGCATCTTGATTGAGTATTGGCTCAATCCCTTTTCAGGTATATTGCAAAACGTTGCTTTATTTATTTCTTGATTCATGAAATCGCAAGGTCTGAAACTCTTTTGGGTTGTTCTTGTATTATTTCCGCTGCGCATATATGATATGTTGTTCATTTATGAATGAAGTAGAAAAACCAAACAATCTCTACAGTTCGTGCTCATCAATTCTTAGAGTCTGGCTGTTAGTCTTTTCTTGTTTCTATTTCTTCTTTGGAAACTGCTTTTGGTGTGCCGCGTGTCGAGGACATTTCTATGGTACGAGTATTTCCAGATGTTTTCCCTTCTAGTCTTCCCAGACTTCCTCTCTCGAGAGAGGTAGAGTTTGCTATAGATTTCGAGCCAGGTACTCGTCCTATTGTGAAGGCACCTTACAGCATGGCGCCACGTGAGTTAGAGTAGTTGCGCTCTTTGTTGGATGAGTTGTTGCAGTATGGCTTTATTAGGCATAGTTCTTCGCCCTGGGGTGCTCTCGTCTTGTTTGTGAAGAAGAAGGGTGGTTCGATGAGATTATGTATAGATTATCGAGAACTGAACAAAGTGACCATCAAGAATAGGTATCCGTTGCCTTGGATTGATGATTTATCTAACCGGTTGTGAGGTATTTTGGTGTTCTCAAAGATTGACCTCCGTTCAGGCTATCATCTGTTAAGGATCCGTGATTTGGATGTTCCGCGGACTGCCTTTCATTCTTGATATGGTCACTTTGAATTCTTAGTGATGTCCTTTGGATTGACAAATGCACCTTCTGCTTTCATGGACATGATGAATAGAGTATTCAAGAATTATCTAGATCAATTTGTGGTTGTGTTCAATGATGATGTGCTGGTGTATTCCCAGAGTGCTTCATAGCATGCTCAACACTTGCGTCTGGTTCTTTCGACTTTAAGAGAGCCTAAGTTGTATGAAAAGTTGAGCAAGTGCGAGTTTTGGTTTTCTTAGGTATCATTCCTGGGTCATGTGGTGAACAAGGATGGTATATCTGTGGACCCAACAAAGATTGATGCGGTTTGGGATTGGAAGAGGCCTTCAAGTCTTAAGGAGATAAGGAGCTTCTTAGGGTTGGCAGGGTACTATAGGAGATTCATTCAAGGATTTTCAGTTTTATCTGTGTCATTGACCAAGCTTACGCAGAAAAGTGCAACTTTTGTTTGGAGCGATGCCTGCGAAGAATCATTTCAGGAGCTAAAGACGAGGTTGTGTTCTGCTCCAGTTTTGGCTTTGCCTACTGAAGGATTAGAGTATGCTATTTATGTGGATGCTTCGCGGGTAGGACTCGGTTGCATTTTGATGCAGGATGGCAAAGTGATCGCGTATGGATCAAGACAATTGAAGGTTCATGAGAAGAATTACCTTACACATGATTTAGAGTTCGCAGCCGTGATTTATGTCTTGAAGCTGTGGAGACATCTTTTGTATGGAGTGGCATGCAAGATTTATTCGGACCACAAGGGATTGATATATGTCTTCTCTCAGAAGGAGCTTAACTTACGTCAGCGCAGCTGGATGGAATATGTTGCAGATTATGAAGTTTATATCCTGTATCATCCAAGAAAAGCTAATGTAGTGGTTGACGCCTTGAGTAGAAAGCCTGCTATTGTCTTCGACCTTTCCGTGCAGTCTTTGGTGGAGGTGTTCTATTTGATGAATATAGCGGTGAGGCCTTGTTGAAAATGTTGAAGTGGAAGTTTGTGAAGTTGGCGGTCTGAGGGGGAGACCGCACGGTCTGGTCTGACCGCACGGTCTTGCGGTCTCCTCTGGCGGTCTGACCTCTCTGGTCTAGCCGCGGGTTATTCGGCGTGACCGCCGTTCTTCTGTCCATGGGTGCCGAGGTGAGGCCGCACGGTCTGGTCCCGTGACCGCGTGGCGAGCTGTCTTCTGTTCGGTGTGATCGTGCGATCTGGTGCTTGTGATCGCATGGTGGGGGTAGCCCGGTCTGGTGGCTGTCCGGTTTCTTTGTGGTGTGCGTGGACTAAGGTCTTCTTAGTCGCGCGGTCTCCGGTTTGTGTTAGCATGGCTGGTCCTTTGGCGATCAGCTGGCACATGCGGTCACAGTGTTTGGTCTACTTGGCGGGCTGTTGCCCTAGTCAGTCTGGTGTGTTCGCGGTCTTTGGAGGAGGTCGGGTGGCGAACACAGGTGGTGAGCGTCATGACTAGGCGAGTTGTCATGATCGCGCGGCTTCTATTGAAGTCGGCGAGCTCACTAAGCAGGAGGATCTTTTGCTGATCGCGCGGGTTGACCGGTCTGGTCGCGCGATCAAGGGGTGGTGACCCTATCTCATAGGGTGGTGACTGGATCAGGTCTCACGCCTATAAATAGGAGCCACTGTAGCCGCAAAAATATAGCACCAAGTGTAAGCTGAGCTCGCGTCCTGTTCTTGCGGTCTCTTTTTTGTGACCGGCCGGTTAGCTGATCGAACTTGTTTTGTGCAGCTTCTGCTGATTATGCGGGTAGCAGCGGTCACCTCCTCTTCAGAAGGTGTTCGGGCGGTCTCGCGGCTTGCAGTGCGGTTTGCTGGAGTTTGGGATGATCAGTGGAGTTCGGGAGTTCACGAGGTTCTCAGTTTGTGTTGTTCAAGGCGCAGGCAGGCAGTTCGGGCGGTCTTGTTTTCTAGCCGGGCAGACTGTCAGGTCGAGTGGTCAGGCGGTCTCAGTTGGCAGACCGCTGGTTTTCCTTTCAGCTGTTTTTCTCCTGTTTTTGTATACTGGCGAAATCATGTCTCGCCATGTATACCTCGCCCTGTAATGGAGAACTTTGCTTGATCAATAAAGATTGTGTTTGTTTCATGTGCTTCTGGTTGATTGGCCTGAACTTTTAGTTATACAATTCCTGCTCACTCCTAGACCTACAGAAATTTTTACATGGTATCAAAGCTAGGTTGGAGTGGATAGAGCAGTGAATAACTAAAAGTTGTCATCGCATTTGTGAAGAAGGAACCAGTGGTAGAGCCATGGAATCAAGGGGTCTTGGAATTGAGATGCTTACATCGACTAACTTTAAGAAGTGGAAGTCGTGTATGCAAAGTTATCTTCTGGGTGAGGACCTCTGTGAGGTGGTTGGAGGAGAGAGCACGGAGGAAGTTATCCTGGTTGGGGACAATGGTCATCAAGTGAGGAACTGGAGGCGGATCAATTCCAAAGCAGAGTTCGCTCTGAAAAAGGCAATATCACCTGACCTGTTTGATCACATCTTGGGGTGTGGATCAGCTGCAGAGATCTGGAGGCCACTGGATGGGCTGTTTAACAAGAAGAATGTAGCTAGGCTACAGTTTCTGGAGAATGAGCTAGCCAGATCGGCTCAAGGAGATCTTTCTATCTCTACGTTCTTCTTGAAGATGAAGAACTTGTGCGCCGAGATTTCAGCACTGGATCCTGATGAGCCAATTTCTGAGGTGAAGCTGAAGAGGCACATCATTCATGGCTTGCGGAAGGAATATGTTGCCTTTGTGACGTCGGTGCAGGGTTGGGCAAATCAGCCATCTCTGCTGGAGCTGGAAAATTTGCTTGCTTTGTAGGAGTGTCTGGCAAGGCAGATGGCGGGGGTGTCAGTGTCTGGGGGAGATGGCGAGGTTCTCTTCACGGAGAAGAAGAAGTGGGATAAGAAGAAGACCGCTGGAGGAGGCAATGGGCCTTCAACTTCTGCACAGCAGGAGAGGGGATATGCTCCTAAGATTGAAGGGAAGAAGAAGGGAGAAGGACCCAAGTGCTTCAGATGTGGGAAGCTTGGTCATATCAGGAAAGATTGCCGGGTGAATCTTTAGCTTGGGCAAGCTGCTGCAGGAAAGGAGGAAGCTGAGGCCAGACATAATGATGGAGGAATGAGGAGTAGCCGTCTCAGCTTCTGTTGGAGTTGCAGCTTCTATCAACTATCAGGAGTACTGGATCATGGACTCGGGGTGTGGTCCTCACCTTACCGAGGATGAGTCAAAGCTTACTTCATCGTAGCCTTACTCAGGTAATGATGTCATTATTACTGCTAATAATATAGTGCATAGTGTCGAGAAGGTGGGGGTTATTTCCTTGGGCAGTGATAGAGGGCCGCTTACGTTAAAGAGTGTCTATCATGTGCCTGAAATGAGCAAAAACCTCTTCTCCGTAATCAACGCTGTAGACGCTGGGTATCACGTTCTGTTTGGCCCAACAGAAGTGAGGTTTCTTCGGAATGTTGAAACCATGAAAGCGGAGGTCGTTCATGTGGGGAGAAGGGAAAAAGACTTGTTCATTTTATCGATAAGTTCTTATGTCGACAAGATGAGGACAAATGATAGTGCTGTCATATGGAACGAGAGGTTGGGGCATGTTGGGATGGATAAGCTGAAGGCTATGGCGGTAAAAGGTCTGGTCAAGGGTCTGCCTAGTCTATCTTCCTACGGAGATGGTCATATTTGCGCAGGATGTCAGTTCGGCAAGTCTCATCTGTTGGGTTTTTCTAGAACCATACATCAAATGTAGGCGCAGCGGAAAATGAAGAGAAACAACCCAAAAGATCCGGATCGACCATGAATGTTGAATCAAGAAGTTAAGAAAAATGCTAGGTATGAAATTACCTTGGCGGGATTGGATCAAATCCAACCTAGATGCTCCAAGAAGAAGATTGCCTTCGTCGGCTTTGCAAGAGTTCTCACGTGGAATAATGTCCACGTCTCTACAGCAGTCCACAAAAGCCGGGAGAAGAAGACTACACCTTGCGCTTCCACGGATTGCTAGATCCGCTTCAGGAAGAACAACACCGGCGACAATCGACGGAGAGGAGGTCGGCGGAGGCGATTCAGACGGAACCCCTTCCGTCTAGGGTTCGAACGGAACTTCTTCCGTCTAGGACGAGCGGAATTCCTTCCGTCGAGGGCGAGCGGAACTCCTTCTGTCGGCTTCTATTTCATCTGGTAAAGAGAACCCTAAAAGAAGTCCTATTTATACCTAAAGGATAAACAACTTCATGAAGAATCGCTATCCGCAGACCACACTTCAGAATGGGGGGGTTCTGTTACAATTCGTCGGGATTCCACGGAACAGCATTCGTCGAGATTTCACGGGACAATCCGACGAATTCCGACGAATCACAACAGATGGCAACAATTGCCTAGTCAAGGCTCTCTGTGATAATTCGTCGAGATTCCACGGAACAATCCGACGAATCCCGACGAATTCCGACGAATCACAACAGACGGCAACAATTGCCTAGTCAAGGCTCTCTATGATAATTCGTCGAGATTCCACGGAACAATCCAACGAATCCCGGCGAATTCCGACGAATCACAACAGACGACAACAATTGCCTAGTTAATGATCTCTGTCACAGTTCGTCGAGTTTCCACGGAACGACCCGACGAATCCCGACGAATCCGATGAATCCGACGAATTCCATCCGTGTAAACCCGACGAATTCAGACAGCAACATTTGCTGGACTCTCCCATTCTTTATGGTGATTGGTAACCTTTACCAAATAGTCAATCTACCAACTTCTCCACATGCTCTTATGTGCGACCCTGCAGGCTCATATCGCGTTGGCAGTGACATTATATGTTTGACCACTTCTAGATCACAATGGTAACTCCAACAGTCTCCCACTTGATCTTGAAAGTATCAAACAAAAACTTTATAAACAATGAGCGGCATCTAGCAATGCATCATTGCTCCCCAAGCAATAAGAGTTCATCACTCATAAGCCTTTATGACCAATGTTCCAGCGTTGTCTTTGTCCCTTTGTCCCTTACATCTGGAAAGAACTAGAGGCATGGACCGTGTCACCCTCATAATAGCTCAATCCAAGTTTCTTGATCTAGAACGGACTTCTAGAGAATGGTGAGCTCAATATCACATATTGACTCTACCAAGCATGGCCATGCATTTCTCAGTCCAATTCCACCAAGGGGCCCATGGATGCAACTCCTGTTATATAGGAGGAAAAATCCCATATCTGCTCACACCCAAACACCCAAATGATTCGTAGCGTACCCAACGACCACCCTTATCATCAACCTTCTTCAAGGAAGACTTTAGATGACATCAAAGCACACTCTTCCTCACTCGATGAATGCTGTGACTTCAGGTCAAAGGACCACAACACCATTGTCAAATGAGACCTACTTGTGACACTTTTAAGTAACAATCCACAAAGTAGTCTCAGGTTGGGTTTGTCCAGTACAACTTGTTCACTAACAAGTACCCACGTGATGACTTGATATCACAATATCATGACCTGTGAGAACCGGTCATCAGTCAACACACATGCTAGTCTTAATGCATCATCATCACCCTTAGCTTCTACGATGATACCTCGACCAGGGACCTTTTAAGAATGAAGCTTCGGAATCATAGGCTCTCACATTCAATTCACGTACTTAATGTCCTATGGAAGCGAACATTCTAAGGGTATTTATCACGAATTTTATTCTATCATATAGAAACAGTATATCGTAATAAAAGAACTTGCCAATAATTGTAAAAAGAAATAATTGGTACATAATTCATCATATGAATAAATAATAAACAGCCAACAGAATATTTATTTTTACATGCAACCCACAAGACTCCCACTAGAGATGATCACTCAGGTATTGTATACCCATTGATCTAGTATGACCATCATGCTTTCTCTGTGCGAGAGGCTTTGTCAGTGGATCTGCAATATTCTCCTCAGTTGGCACTCTGCAAATGTTCACATCTCCTCGTTCGACAATCTCACGAATAAGATGGAACCGCCGAAGTATGTGCTTGGAGCGCTGATGGGATCTAGGTTCCTTAGATTGTGCAATTGCACCATTGTTATTACAGTAGAGAACTACGGGACCAACAATGCTAGGAACTACATCTAGCTCGCCGATGAATTTCCTAATCCATACAGCCTCCTTCGCTGCATTTGCCGCAGCGATATACTCGGCCTCAGTTGTAGAATCAGCAACTGTCTCTTGCTTGGAACTCTTCCAGCTCACAGCTCCTCCATTCAGGCAAAACACAAACCCTGACTGAGACTTCGAATCATCCCTATCAGTTTGGAAGCTGGCATCCGTGTAACCACTTACAACGAGCTCTTCCTCTCCACCATATACCAAGAATACATCCTTAGCCCTTCTCAAGTACTTCAGGATATTCTTTACGGCTATCCAGTGACATTCACCGGGATCAGACTGATACCTGCTAGTCATGCTCAAAGCAAAAGAAACATCAGGTCGAGTACATAACATTGCATACATGATTGACCCAATTGCCGAAGCATATGGAATCAACTTCATGCGGTCCTTATCTTCACAAGATTTTGGACACTGGTCCTTAGAGAGATTCACACCATGAGACATGGGCAAAAATCCTTTCTTGGACTCAAGCATGTTGAACCGCTTCAACACTTTCTCAATGTACGTACTCTGGGTCAAACCCAGCAACTTCTTCGATCTATCTCTATAGATCTTAATACCGAGTATGTAAGTCACTTCACCCAAGTCCTTCATAGAAAAGCAGTTCCCTAGGTTGTTCTTAACAACTTTCAGGGTAGGTATGTCATTCCCGATCAACAGTATGTCATCTACATACAATATCAGGAAGACAACAATGCTCCCACTGATTCGCTTGTAAACACTCGGTTCATCCTCATTCTTGACAAAACCAAACTCTGATTTTCTCATCAAAACGAAGATTCCAACTTCTAGAGGCCTGTTTCAATCCATAGATGGACCTATTCAGCTTGCATATTTTAGTGGCTTCATTTGGGGATACAAAACACTCGGGTTGTGTCATATACACTTCCTCAAGGAGGTTTCCATTTAGGAAAGCCATTTTGACATCCATCTGCCAGATCTCGTAGTCATAATACACAGCAATAGCAAGCAATATCCTAATGGACATTACCATGGCAACAGGGGAAAAGGTCTCATCATAGTCAACACCATGAATTTGCTTGAAACCCTTAGCCACCAGTCGCCCTTTGAATGTCTGTACATTCCCATCCATGTCGGTCTTCTTCTTGAAGACCCACTTGCACCCTATGGGTCGTACCCCTTCAGGTGGTTCCACCAAGTTCCAAACTTGGTTTGTATACATGGAGTCCATTTCGGATTTCATAGCCTCAAGCCATTTGTCGGAGTCCGGTCCATTCATAGCCTCTTGGTAGGTCGCTGGTTCATCATCATGATCCATAAGCAACACATTACCTATTTGAGACACAAGAAATCCATATCTCTCAGGCTCAAATCTTGGTCTACCAGATCTACGTAGGACTTGTGTCTCTTGAGCAGGTTCTCCAGCTACAACATCTTGTAGTCCTGGCTCAGAATCCAACTATGGTTCATTCACTACTTGTGGTTCTTGAACTTCTTCAAATTCTACCTTTTGCGTCTTTCTTGACAAGAACTCTTTCTCCAAGAAGACACCCGTCCTTGCGACAAACACTTTGCCCTCAAACGGTAGGTAAAAGTAATATCCTTTTGTTTCCTTAGGATATCCCACCAGATAACATTTATCTGATTTGGGTTCCAGCTTGTCAGGCATTTGACGTCGTACGTATGCCTCACAGCCCCAAATTTTAATGAATGACATACTAGGACGCTTCCCAGTCCATATCTCATATGGTGTCTTTAGAACCGTTTTCGTCGGAGCGCGATTCAGTGTCATTGCAGCAGTCTCTAAAGCAAAACCCCAAAAGGAAATAGGCAAGTCTGCATGACTCATCATCGACCGTACCATGTCTAACAGAGTACGATTTATCCTCTCAGACACACCATTATGCTGCGGTGTCCTAGGTGGAGTGAGCTGTGATACAATACCACACTCTTTCAGATGATCACGGAACTCATGACTCAGGTATTCGTCACCTGGATCAGATCGGAGTGCTTTAACCTTTTTACCCAATTGGTTCTCCACTTCATTTTTAAACTCTTTGAACTTTTCAAAAGTTTCGGATTTGCACTTCATAAGATACACGTATCCGTATCTACTGAAATCATCAGTAAATATAACGAATTAGAAATACCCACCTCTAGCCATAGAACTCATGGGTCCGCATACATCACTATGTACAACACCCAAGAGATCCTCAGCCCTCTCAGTATAACCAGTGAAAGGGGCTTTAGTCATCTTGCCTAATAAACAAGACTCGCATCGCTCAAATGATTCATAATCAAATGAGTCCAATAGTCCATCTTTATGGAGCTTGGATATGCGCTTCTCGTTTATATGGCCCAAACGACAATGCCAGAGATATGTAGGATTTGAGTCATTTGTTCTTAGTCTTTTATTATTATCTACATTATAGATCGGATGGTCTAGGTTCAAAACATAAAGACCATTAAACAATTGAGCTACAACATAACAAACATCATTCTTAAATATAGAACAACAATTGTTCTTAATTATAAAAGAAAATCCAATCATGTCTAAGCATGAAATGGATATAATGTTTCTAGTTATAGCCGGAACATAATAACAATTATTAAGTTCTATTACAAGCCCACTGGGCAAAGAAAGACGGTAAACCCCAACGGCTACAGCAGCAACTCTTGCTCCATTGCCGACGCGCAGGTCCACCTCTCCTTTACTCAGCAATCTCCTCCTTCCCAGTTCCTGCACATTTGTACAAATGTGAGAACCACATCCGGTATCCAATACCCAAGATGAAGGAGCAGAAAGGTTTATCTCTATAACGTAAATATTCGAAGCGGAAGTCATACCTCCCTTCATTTTCCGCAGACCGTCAATGTACGAAGGACAATTCCTCCTCCAATGACCAGCCTTGCCACAGTGGTGGCATTTCCCTTCCTTCACGGTGCTCTTCTTTTTCAGCGCAGAAGATTTGGGCTCAAGATGTGACTTAGGTCCCACCTTCGTCTTCTTGAAGCCCTTGGCCTTACCCTTGCCTTTATGTACCATCAATATGGGACTTGCAGGCTTGGACTTCTTCATGTTTATCTCGGCAGTTCGCAACATGCCTAGGAGCTCGGGCAGTGTCTTGTCTATTTCATTCATGTTGTAGTTCAAGACAAACTGCTCATAACTATCCGGCAACGATTGCAGGATAAGATCTGTGGCCAACTCTTGACCCAGAGGAAAACCCAGTCTCTCCAGGTTCTCTATATACCCAATCATCTTGAGTACGTGAGTACCAACTGAGTCTCGAGCTCCCATTTTGCACTGAAATAAGGCCTTCGTGACATCGAACCTCTCTTGACGAGCTTGCCCTTGAAACATTTTCTTTAGGTGCTCGTCAATCTCCTTGCACCCCATGTTCTCGTGTTGCTTCTGAAGCTCAGAGTTCATGGTGGCAAGCATAAGGCACTCGACGTCTAAGGCGTCATCGGTATACTTCTTATAAGCATCCTTATCAACACGGGACGAGTTCCCGGTCGGCACCTCGGGGGCTTCTTCTTCCAAGACGTAGAGCTTTCGCTCTTTCCTGAGAACAATTCTCAGGTTCCTATACCAGTCCATGTAATTCGTCCCACTTAGCTTGTCCTTCTCAAGGATAGCTCTCAGGGACAAGGTGGAATGTGAACCACTTGCCATGGAATTCTACAAGAATTCATGCAGAATTTAATCAGTACCTTAATTTCAAAATACAATTTATTTTAATTTGGACTTCAATTAAATACTCCCACTATTTTTATTCAAATTGATAGCCCTCACTATCAATTCGGAGAGTCCATGCGAGCTACTCTCTTAGTGGACAAGATCCGTATTTCACCAACACCACGAGTCCGCTTTGGCGTTCCTCTCATAATGCGGTTATTTAGGTAGACAACACTTGTCAATTGCATCATTATGCAACTCTTGTATGGTTGGTGAATAACTCTTTATTCACATCCATCATATGGAGCATGCCAACCCTATGCCTCTAGGCACTTAACCTTTGAGGTCACCTAGTTAAGCTAGACCCGATGTCGACAGTGGGATATCACAATTATCCGCTCGCACCCTTACCAAGATAGATTAATGCACCTTGCTTTGGCAAGCCCACACTTCATCGATCGAGGCAGGAAGAGTGTCATCCATCGGAAGGCATCCGAACACTTAATATTTGATGAAGAGATTTTAATTTTAAATAATAGGTTAACACTTAACCATGATCAACATTTGATCAAAGTGCACATCCACAGAAAAACAAGCAAACAAAAATCCACATGCATCCCTTATGTGCACAACATAAGACTATCAACCTTTGATAGGCGAAAGGGCTAAATCTGGACATTTAGAACTCTTCCAAATTTTCAGATTTACATGCATTGGACAAAGGCAAAGACAACTCGACTTAAAGCAATACAAGGGTTCATTAACCACTTGAGGGACGGTTACTGCTAAGGAGACAACAATTTCTAACAATTAGAAATTACCACGAAATCCCAAACGTTCCTGGCGGGGTACCAAGACCCCCTTTGAAAAATCATCAACATTTGATGTTCCAGGAAGAAATCTTGACATTTAGAACACTTCTAAATACCTAGATTTGCACGTACTGGGATAACCAAACTTCTGAAACAACATTCATGACCTGAACCTAGCTCTGATACCACTGTTGGGTTTTTCTAGAACCATACATCAAATGTAGGCGCAGCGGAAAATGAAGAGAAACAACCCAAAAGATCCGGATCGACCATGAATGTTGAATCAAGAAGTTAAGAAAAATGCTAGGTATGAAATTACCTTGGCGGGATTGGATCAAATCCAACCTAGATGCTCCAAGAAGAAGATTGCCTTCGTCGGCTTTGCAAGAGTTCTCACGTGGAATAATGTCCACGTCTCTACAGCAGTCCACACGAGCCGGGAGAAGAAGACTACACCTTGCGCTTCCACGGATTGCTAGATCCGCTTCAGGAAGAACAACACCGACGACAATCGACGGAGAGGAGGTCGGCGGAGGCGATTCAGACGGAACCCCTTCCGTCTAGGGTTCGAACGAAACTTCTTCCGTCTAGGACGAGCGGAATTCCTTCCGTCGAGGGCGAGCGGAACTCCTTCCGTCGGCTTCTATTTCATCTGGTAAAGAGAACCCTAAAAGAAGTCCTATTTATACCCAAAGGATAAACAGCTTCATGAAGAATCGCTATCCGCAGACCACACTTCAGAATGGGGGGGTTCTGTTACAATTCGTCGGGATTCCACGGAACAGCATTCGTCGAGATTTCACGGGACAATCCGACGAATTCCGACGAATCACAATAGACGGCAACAATTGCCTAGTCAAGGCTCTCTGTGATAATTCGTCGAGATTCCACGGAACAATCCGACGAATCCCGACGAATTCCGACGAATCACAATAGACGGCAACAATTTCCTAGTCAAGGCTCTCTGTGATAATTCGTCGAGATTCCACGGAACAATCCGAAGAATCCCGACGAATTCCGACGAATCACAATAGACGGAAACAATTGCCTAGTTAATGATCTCTGTCACAGTTCGTCGAGTTTCCACAGAACGACCCGACGAATCTCGACGAATCCGACGAATTCCATCCGTGTAAACCCGACGAATTCAGACAGCAACATTTGCTGGACTCTCCCATTATTTATGGTGATTGGTAACCTTTACCAACATAGTCAATCTACCAACTTCTCCACATGCTCTTATGTGCGACCCTGCAGGCTCATATCGCGTTGGCAGTGACATTATATGTTTGACCACTTCTAGATCACAATGGTAACTCCAACATTATCGACTGCCGTTTGATAAGTCACAGACAAGGAGTAGTGTGTCGTTGGAGTGCATCCACGGTGACTTGATGGGACCAACTGCTACCCCAAGCCTCGGAGGCAGCAGGTATATGCTGGTGTTGATCGATGACTACGCCAGATATGTCTGGGTATATTTCTTGAAGGAGAAGGCGGAGGAATTTTCCAAGTTCGTGGAGTTCAAGGAGCTTGTGGAGGGTCGGCTTGGTCTGCGGGTTAAGAAGCTGAGGACTGACAACGGAGGGGAGTTCACCTCTGGTGAGTTCTCTATTTTTTGCAGGAAGGCAGGCATCCGAAGGGAGCTTACTTGTGCGCATACTCCACAGCAAAACAGAGTGAAATAGCAGAAAATCCGTCATCTGACGGAGACCTGCAAGTGTTGGTTGCATGCCAAGAGTATCCCAAAGTCCTTCTGGGCGGAGGGAGTGTCTTGTGCTGCCTACGTCATCAACAAGATGCCTCTTAGTCCCATCAAAATGCAGACCCCGCATGAATTGATGTTCAAGGAAAAGCCAAGCGTGGCGCACCTTCGGGTGTTTGGTTCCACCTGCTATGTGCACATTCTAGACGCGCTTCGGATGAAGCTAGATGCGAAAGCAAGGAAGCTAGTCTTCGTGGTGTATGATGACCAGAAGAAGGGCTGGAAGTGCATGGATCCAGAGACGCAGAGATTTGTTGTATCTCGCGACGTCGTGTTCGACGAGGTGACATCGTACAAGGGAGGTTCTGGTGTTGAGCTACCAGAAAGCAGGGTGGAGAAGCCAGAGAAAGCTGTGGAGAATCTTCAGGTGGAGCTGCCTGTGTCACCTAGTGGTCCATCAATATCTAGTTCTGAGGCGGAGGCTTCTGGATCAGGAAGCAGGGGGAGCGATGCTCCGAGTACGTCTGGAAGGGGAGCTAGGGAAGAAGCAGCTGAGGACACTGCAAGTCAGGGTAAGGCATTGCGGAGATCGAAGTGAACTATCATTGCCCCTGATCGCTATACAGGAGGAAACATGGTGAGCTTTGTCTCATGTTTCTTTGCTGGTCCCTTGGATGTGAGGGAGCCGTCGAGCTTTGAAAAGGCCAAAGGCGTGGAACAGTGTGATTCAGCTATGCAGGAAGAGATGAGTGCTCTTGAAAAGAATGAGACTTGGTCTCTGGTGCCCAATCCCAAGGGTATCACCCCTGTGACATGCAAGTGGGTCTACAAGCTCCAGAAGAAGGTAGACGGTAGTATCGAGCGATACACGGCTCTCCTTGTGGCTCGGGGGGTTCTCACAGCAATACAGTGAAGACGATGAAGAGACATTCAGTCCGGTGGCAAAAATGACTTCAATTCGGGTTGTGATTGCCTTGGCGACATGTTGGGGGTGGGAGATTTGGCAGCTCGACGTAAAGAATGCGATCTTGTATGGCGAGATTGACAAGGACATTTTCATGGTCCAGCCGCCAAGCTTCATATCTGAAGATTTTCCTGACTATGTCTGCAAGTTGAAGAAGGCCCTGTATGGGTTGAAGCAAGCGCCGAGGGCGTGGTATGGGAAGATAGCAGAATATATCTTATTCTGTGAGTTTGATGCTTCAGACTCAGACTCAAGCTTGTTCGTCAAGAAGAGCGGGGAGCTTCAAGTCATCGTGCTGCTTTACATCGACGATATGATCGTGATGGGAAATTCGAAGGAGGAAGTAGCAAGGATTCGGGCTGAGCTATCTATCAGGTTTGAGATGAAGGACTTAGGTGAGCTTCACCCAAAAAATCGTAGTTCAGCGAGGTAGGCGGAGTGGTAGTGCTGCGTTCGGGATAGGCTAAAATTCCATAGCTGTTCTCTGCGCACGACCAGTGACCGTGCGCATGTGATCGTGCGTTAATTCGCAAGGATTCAGAGTTCTGTCTCGAACAGTGCGCACGACCAGTGTCCTCTTCGCGCACGACCAGTGACCGTGCGCATGTGATCGTGCGTTAATTCGCAAGGATTCGGAGTTCTGTCTCGAACAGTACGCACGACCAGTGTCCTCTTCGCGCACGACCAGTGACCGTGCGCATGTGATCGTGCGTTAATTCGCAAGGATTCGGAGTTCTGTCTCGAACAGTGCGCACGACCAGTGTCCTCTTCGCGCACGACCAGTGACCGTGCGCATGTGATCGTGCGCCCTGTTTATTCTTCTCCGCGATTTTGAGCGGAGAAGGAGATCGGTCCGTCCAAATCTATTGGAATTTGATCCAACGACTGCGATGGTTGGCTGGGGGGTTTTAGGGCTTGGTAGAGGAGTTAAACCCTCATTATTTCCAAGGCTTTCTCTCTCTTAGGTTGGAGAAAGGAGGAGGAGGCAAGGAGGAAGAAGAAGGGGAATCCGCCATTGCCGGAGCTTCGGAGCTCCGTTCGCCGATCCGAGACCGGCAGTGCGTAGAGGGCATCAAGGCGCTTCTTCTCCACTGTGTGGTTGCAAGCTTCTCATGGCTAGGAGGAGATCTCAAAAGGTAACGACATTTCTCCTCTCGGTCTTTAGGATGCGTGTTTGGCATCCCTTCTTTTTCTGCATTTTGGCACCGGATCCGTCGAGTGAGAGGAATCTGGGTCGCCTTGGTTCAAGAGAAACCACCAGGTTGATTGTGTCCGTCCCCGGCATGTTTTGCACTAGAGATCCGCTCTGTTAGCGGATTAAGCATTGTGGGTGAAGCCGGATTTGTGGCCGTTGGTCCGATCCGGTGATGTTGAATTATGCGCATTTTAGGGGTTTTGTTAGAAATCCGATTACGGCGAACTCGTCGTTGTGATGCCCTTGTAGCTTCGTGTGGTAACGAATGTTGAGTTTAGGGCGGAGAAATAATGTGCGGATTATGGGGCTTGTGATGCCTAGTGTTGTGCGAAGGCGCGATTGGTCTTTGTGGTCGGCTGGCTATCCCGTGAAGACTGAGATTCACGTGTGGAGAGTGTCCCGGCAAGATTAGTCCCTTCGATTGTTGACTGACGAGAATGTCTGTGCTACGGTTGAGTCCGTTGACGGTCGCCAGGCGAGGCAATCGGTGGACGTTGTCCCGAAAGTAAGCCCAGGGCCTTGGGACGTTTTGGTTGGGCAGAATTCTTAGAATCGGTCTTGGTGCGTTGTTGGCGGCCCGAGCGTGTGAGCTGTCAGACAAGCCCGATGGCATGGTGGGCCAGGCGAGGTGGGTCTCAGCGAGAGTGCTTGGCCTTGGGTTTTGATGCCCTTGTGGGGAAGTAATGAGTACCCTTGTGTTGGTGATGTATGATGATGTGTTAGATTCATACGCTTTAGGGCGCCTTGGGTGAAACCCGGGCTTGCACTCATTTTGCATTGTTAGGCCCCTTTTATTACCTGCTCAACATAGAAACGTGGATGATGCTTGTGACACTCATGCCAGTATTTATGTTGCTTTCCTTTATGTACATTTGCATACGAAGTGCTGACTTGCAGGGTGAAGTAGTTCCCCGGGGTCCGCTAGGACGGCCGGGAGGAGGGATGTTGTTACACCGCTTGTGGTCAGCCATAGCTGACCCTTGTTTACCGCTCTTTGTGATTTGGTTGCAGGGCAAGAATCGCAGGCTGGACCCAGCGCGCCGGCCAAAAAGGCCTAAAGCCTCACGAAGTGCTTAGTTGATTTCCTGCATTACTTTCTTCGTACTTTGTTATATCCGGCTTGCATGCCGAGGTAGTTTAGGGAAAAACTATCTTTCCCCTTTTGTTGGGATGTCTTTTATTATGGAATGTTTGATGTTTTGGACATTGTTTTGTAAGGCCTTAAGGCCAGTTGGACTCCTTTGTAGTATGGACAATCTCTGTGGCTTAGTTTGTTTCCGTTGTGTTGTCTGAGTTATGAGATTGGGTAGTTAATATCATCATTTAATACTAAAGCTGTGGCGGTTATATGCTGTGGGGTCCCGGCCGGACCCATATTATATGGTCATTACAGGGGAGGTGTTACAAGAGGAAGGGAAGTGGAGTGCTGGTGTCCCAGGCTGGATATGCGGAGTGAATCGTGGAGCGGTTCAACATGAAGGAAGGGAAGTGCATCTCTACACATCTGGATAAGGCCATGAAACTTCGCAAGGATGAGGGGAGGATTTTGGAAGATCCGCTGGTGTTCTGGGCTCTGGTTGGGAGATTGATCTATCTGACGATTACCAAGCCGGATATTGCGTATGCAGTTGGCAGGGTGAGTCGTTCTTCTATCCATGGGTGCCTAGGTGAGGCCGCGCGGTCTGGTCGCTTGACCGCATGGCGAGCTGTCTTTTGTTTGGTGTGACCGCGCGATCTGGTGCTTGTGATCGCTTGGTGGGGGCAGCCCGATCTGGTGGCTGTCCGATTTCTTTGTGGTGCGTGTGGACTATGGTCTTCTTAGTCGCGCGATCTCCGGTTTGTGTTCACATGGCTGGTCCTTCGGCGATCAGCTGGCACATGCGGTCACAAGTGTTTGGTCGACTTGGTGGGCTGTTGCCGTAGTCGGTCTGGTGTGTTCGCGGTCTCTGGAGGAGGTCGGGTGGCGAACACAGGTGGTGAGCGTCATGACTAGGCGAGTTATCATGATCGCGCAACTTCTGTTGAAGTCGGTGAGCTCATTAATTAGGAGGATCTTTTGTTGATCGCGTGAGTTGACCGGTCTGGTCGCGTGATCAAGGGGTGGTGATCCTATCTCATAGGGTGGTGACTGGATCAGGTCTCACGCCTATAAATAGGAGCCACTGTAGCAGCAAAAATATAGCACCAAGTGTAAGCTGATCTCGCGTCCTGTTCTTGCGGTCTCTTTTTTGTGACCGTCCGGTTAACTGATCGAACTTGTTTTGTGCAGCTTCTACGGATTGTGCGGGTAGCGGCGATCACCTCCTCTTCTGAAGGTGTTCGGGCAGTCTCGCGGCTTGTAGTGCGGGTTGCTGGAGTTCGGGAGGATCAGTGGAGTTTGGGAGTTCGCGAGGTTCTCAGTTGGTGTTGTTCAAGGCGCAGGCAGGCAGTTCGGGCGATCTTGTTTTCTAGCCGGGTGGACTGTCAGGTCGTGCGGTCAAGCGGTCTCAGTTGGCAGACCGCTAGTTTTCCTTTCAGCTATTTTTCTCCTGTTTTTATGTACTGGCGAAATCATGTCTCTCCATGTATACCTCGCCCTGTAATGAAGAACTTTGCTTGATCAATAAAGATTGTGTTTGTTTTATGTGCTTTTGGTTGATTGGCTTGAACTTTTAGTTATACAATTCCTGCTCACTCCTAGATCTACGGAAATTTTCACAAGCCTAATGTTGGGTCGTCTAGTGTTCTAGCCGAAGAGCCTTCATGGATTACCCTTGTGAGATGGCATCTGAAAGATGATCCGGATTTGCAGCACCTTCGAGGTAGGACCGAGAAGGGTGAGTTGCCAGATTTCTCTAGTTATGAAGAAGGTATCTTGAAGTACCGAGGTAGGTTCTGCATTCCCGCTGTTGAAGAGATTCGAGCAAAGATTTATGATGAATCTCATGATTCTAGCCTTGCCTACCACCCTGGTTCTACGAAGATGTATCACGATTTGAAGCAAATCATTTGGTGGTCAGGTATGAAGAATGATATCGCAAAGTTCGTGTCTAAGTGTTATATATGTCAGCGAGTCAAGGCTGATCATAAGAGACCTGGAGGTAAGTTGACGCCTTTGGATATCCCAACTTGGAAATGGGAGAGTACTTCTATGGATTTCATTACTGGTCTACCGAAGTCTCCCTGAGGGAATGATGCGGTGTGGGTGATCGTTGATAGATTGACCAAGTGTGCTCACTTCGTGCCTTATAAGATTGGTTATTCTATGGAAAGGATTGCATCGCTTTATTTGCAAGAAGTTGTTAGATTGCAAATTGCTCTGATGAGCTTTGTGTCAGACCGGGATTCCAGATTATTGTCTCGTTTTTGGCAGAGTTTGCATGGAGCCTTAGGCATCAATCTCAGATATTCTACCGCTTATCATTCACAAACTAATGTGCAGACAGAAAGGGTAAATCAAATCGTAGAGGATATGATTAGATGTTATGTTCTGGATCATGGAGGGGCTTGGGATGAGCGTCTGGGTCTCATGGAATTTGCTTTCAATAATTGTTATCAGGAGAGCTTCCAGATGGCCCCCTTTGAAGCCTTGTATGGGAGGCGTTGTCGGGCTCCCCTGTTTTGGGCCGAGGTTGGAGAGAGACTGTTGTTAGGTCCAGAGGCCCTAGTAGAGATGAGCATTGCTGTGACACAGATTCGTGATAAGCTTCGTGTGGCTCAGGAGCTTTATGAAAAGTACGCCAATCGGCGAAGGGTTGATCTGGAGTTTGCAGTCAGGGACATGGTTTTCTTGAAGGTTTCTTCGATGCCAGGTGTTATGAGATTTGGAAAGAACCATAAGTTGGATCCTAGGTATGTGGGACCTTTCCAGATTGTCGAGCGCATCAGAGTGTCTACGTACAGGCTGGAATTGTCTGCTTCCTTCCCTGGTGTTCACGATGTGTTCCATGTGAGCCAGTTGCGAAAGTGTGTGCTTAATGACCGGCATGTCCTAGACGCTGTACCCCAGTTGAAGCCCAATTTGTCTTTTGTCGAGGATCCTGTTTGTATTTTAAAATCACAAGATCGGGTTTTGCACAGGAAGACGATTCCTATGGTTAAAGTTCTCTGGAGAAATCAAGATGTCAGGAGCACAACCTGGGAGCTGGAATCTGTGATGAAGGAATCTTATCCTCATCTGATCGTCTGATCCTCTTCGATGAGTGTTCCTCCCTAGTGAATTCTAATTTTTTTCCTATTTGCCTAGTTTCATTTTGTGTTGCAGATTTTCAGGGCAAACATTCTTTTAGGAGGGGTGACTGTAACACCCCTATTTTTCCAGCATTTATTTAATCCTCTTGGTGACGTCATAATGATGTAAGGGCGCTCGTTAGCGCGGAGTTGACGGCGCGTCGCCGTAAGTGCATTTTCATGTCCGTTCGGTCGAGTCGGCCAAGTTCCGGAATTCTTGTCAAAATTGGGAAATCTCGCGTTAGGAAATTTGATTAATTAATTTTAGACGTGTCCATCAAATTTCATTGCTATCCGAGCAATATCTGAGTCTCGTCGTTTTTTTTGAAGATTTGTGGATTTATTGTTCGCCGTAAGCCTTGGAAAATTTTAACTCGAGAACGGCTAGTCGGATTTTGGTTTTGACTTCGCCGTTGAGTTCGTAGTGTCGGCTTCCACCTTTGGCGTGTTTTTCGTTTGAATCGATATGCTTTTAGCCGTTCGTAATAGTTGTTATTATAATAAATATACATAATGATGGGGACCATCCTTTCATCTCCTCTCTTCCCCCGTCCCCGATTGTTGAAGACCCGCCACCGATTGATGCGAATGAATACCTTCCACCAACACCTGAGCCTCCACCGTATGATCCAGATGATCCACCACCGCTTGAGGATGCTGCTGCTGAAGATGTTGGGGATCCTCCATAGATCCTCCGCCGGAACCTTTATATTTTTATATGTTCTATTTCTTTGCTTTAGTTATCATGTCATGTCATGTGGTATTTTTAATTCAGACATTTTATTTGGTGGCCTGCGTTTAGCCACATTTTGGTGTTTTATTAATTTGGGCTGCAAATAGCCCTTCTTGTTGTAAGGCCATATGATGTTGTAATATTCAGATTTTGATGAAAAGAAAACCCTAACTCTCTTTGCTTGGATCCTCTCCCTTGGCCGCCCCCTTCCCTCCTCCCCTCTTCTCTAGGTTCGGCCCCTCCCTCTCTTGGCCGCCCTCTTCCCTCCCCTCCTCTCCTCTTCCTCTAGGCCGACCATCTCCATCTCCTCTCTAATATTTCGGCCACCCCTCTCCTCCAGCAACCTCTTCTTTGGCCGACCACCTCCCTTCATCCCTCCTTGTGATTTTCGGCCAACCCTCTTGAAGATTGAAGAAGGAGATCTCTCGGCTAGATTTTGGTCTTGGGCTTGTTTGTAGCGGCGGGATTTGAAGGAGACGGTGCACATCTTCAAGGACTCACCTCCGGCGACCACCTCCGTGAATAACGTAGGACTTTCTACAACCCGGATCTACTATTCCGGGGGGGGGGGGGGGTAACGCTTTATACCTCTTGAGCGATTCTTCAATAGTTATTTGTGGTGGATAGGAATTGTGACGAATTTTCTGACATTGATCTTTTCGCGATCCTCCTCATTTGTGATAGTTGAAACGATCTTAAATTATTTTTACTCGACGAGGATTGGCGATTCTCTTTTGCCTTTGTTGGGGAAGATCCTCCTATTTTCGGAGTTTTGCTTTCAGAGGATCTTCTTGTGGTTGTGTGTGCGTGAGAGTTGTGAAGGACTCGCCCGTAGGTGGCTGCGTTTGTTTATCCGATTAGGTGTTATTTAGAAACGATCTCGCGATCCAATCGATCGCGCATGTGAGAGTGACCCGAACACCCTAGCCTACATCAATTTGGTATCAGAGCTAGGTTCGTGTCAATTTATTAATTGACGCATTCCTTAGGTTTTCTTAGAACGCCGGCACTCACAATCTTCACACGATTTTGCGCTCAAAATTAAAAATAAAATTTCATCGGTCTGCGAATAGTGTCCTAAAATTCTCATTTTTCTGCGAAATTCAAAAACAAAAAATTCTGGTAATTCTACTTATTATTTTCTGTAAGGCCATATGATGTTGTAATATTCAGATTTTGATGAAAAGAAAACCCTAACTCTCTTTGCTTGGATCCTCTCCCTTGGCCGCCCCCTTCCCTCCTCCCCTCTTCTCTAGGTTCGGCCCCTCCCTCTCTTGGCCGCCCTCTTCCCTCCCCTCCTCTCCTCTTCCTCTTGGCCGACCATCTCCATCTCCTCTCTAATATTTCGGCCACCCCTCTCCTCCAGCAACCTCTTCTTTGGCCGACCACCTCCCTTCATCCCTCCTTGTGATTTTCGGCCAACCCTCTTGAAGATTGAAGAAGGAGATCTCTCGGCTAGATTTTGGTCTTGGGCTTGTTCGTAGCGGCGGGATTTGAAGGCGACGGTGCACATCTTCAAGGACTCACCTCCGGCGACCACCTCCGTGAATAACGTAGGACTTTCTACAACCCGGATCTACTATTTCGGGGGGGGGGGGGTAACGCTTTATACCTCTTGAGCGATTCTTCAATAGTTATTTGTGGTGGATAGGAATTGTGACGAATTTTCTGACATTGATCTTTTCGCGATCCTCCTCATTTGTGATAGTTGAAACGATCTTAAATTATTTTTACTCGACGAGGATTGGCGATTCTCTTTTGCCTTTGTTGGGGAAGATCCTCCTATTTTTCGGAGTTTTGCTTTCAGAGGATCTTCTTGTGGTTGTGTGTGCGTGAGAGTTGTGAAGGACTCGCCCGTAGGTGGCTGCGTTTGTTTATCCGATTAGGTGTTATTTAGAAACGATCTCGCGATCCAATCGATCGCGCATGTGAGAGTGACCCGAACACCCTAGCCTACATCAATTTGGTATCAGAGCTAGGTTCGTGTCAATTTATTAATTGACGCATTCCTTAGGTTTTCTTAGAACGCCGGCACTCACAATCTTCACACGATTTTGCGCTCAAAATTAAAAATAAAATTTCATCGGTCTGCGAATAGTGTCCTAAAATTCTCATTTTTCTGCGAAATTCAAAAACAAAAAATTCTGGTAATTCTACTTATTATTTTCTGTAAGAAAATCAAAACAATATTTTACTTACCCTAGTTATTAGGCAGAAATAAAATTATTTTTCGTAAAATTTTTGTCTGATCTAAATTTCTGGTCTGCGAATAGCGGTCTTAAAATTTTTATTTTTCAGCGAAAATAAAACAAAAAAAAATTGCAAATCTGCGTACTATTTTCTAAACGAAAAAAAAATATATATATTTTAAATTCCCGAAAGTCAAATTCAAAATTCAAATTTTTGAAATTCAAAATTCAAATTCAAAATTCAAATTTTTGAAATTTAAAATTCAAATTCAAAATTCAAAATTTTGAAATTCAAAATTCAAATTCAAAATTTTGAAATTCAAAATTCAAATTCAAAATTCAAATTTTGAATTTCAAAATTCAAATTTTGAATTTCAAAATTCAAATTCAAAATAGTTTGAAATTCAAAATTCAAATTCAAAATTCAAATTTTTGAAAATTCAAAATTCAAATTCTGAAATTTTCGGATTGGTCTGCATTTAGTTAAAACCTCGGAATACTAAAACTTGTCAAAAAAATCTGTAAATTTTTTGTAGCTTCCTGCTCTTATTTCCAACAACATTAAAACAGAATTTTTTTTCGATTCGACCACGTTAAGTTGGACTGAAAATTGGAGACATTATAATTTTGTCCGTGTCAACACATGAACTTTCACTAGTAATGACTACTAGGCTGAATCCGGGGTATCCCCCGGCACTCTCACGAATAACTGCACCACCTGCTAATTTAAAGGAGTTAGGTAAGAGTCGGAATGACGCTGTTAAGGTGATTAGGCTCAGTCGCGACCCGAAACACCGATTTCGAGCAAATTTTAAACACAGTGAGAAGTGGTGCAGGCTCGTGGTGGATAGTGTTTGTCATACTAACGCTATCACGGAGAATGCAGTATCTAGGTTGTTGGTGACCACTGCGCCACATCCTTGCCCTTATCGTCTCGTATGTCCAGATGAGAGTACTATCTTAGTGTCCAGGCGATGTTTGGTGCCCCTCACCATCACTACAACAAACTGCACTTATAGTAAGGACCTAATTCGTTACAATAAGTACCAAAATTCGTTACAAAAACTCTTTGGTAACGAAAAAAACTTTAAGTAACGGTCCTCCTCTAAAGCTCGACGCTAAAGGTTATTGTAACGAATGTATGCATGTCGTCACAAATAAAGTAATTGTAACAAATGATACTTTCTCACCAAAAAGAGATTATTCCTCACAATAAATTGGTCACAATAAATATTATTTCGTTACGAATGTTATTTTTTCCTCACAAAAATAGTTTTTATTAAAACTATTTCGTTACAAATATTTTTTTTCCTCACTAAAAATAAAATAACTTTGTTACAATAAAGTATAATAAACATTATTTCGTTACAATAGATTAAACAATAGTAACGAAAAAATCGTTACATTTGTTTTCCATTCTTCTTACTACAGCCAATTCATTTATATATCAAAAATATTCCATTTCTATTTTGTGTACCTGAGATTTTATTACAAATAATAATCTTAAAAACACATATTTAATATTTCGTAACAAGATCAACATGTATTTATTCAAACCAAAAAGTATTACATAGAGTACAAGTTATTATCATCTCTTCTAAAATAATACAATATTACATTACAAGATCAGCATGTTTCTAATAAATCTTTCGTCATTTTTTGAAAAATGAATCGTCCATCACTTTCTGACTAATGAATCTTTCGTCACTTGTCGATCAATGCTCGAGCACCCTACAAATAAAAGAGAGCAATTAAGATCACCCTACAAATAAATGAGAGCAGAAACCGCAATTGATTTTAAAGTATTAGATAAATGAGTAATGTTAGTCAAATTAAAGCAAAGAGAACATCAATTAAATGTTGATGGATAGATTAATACAAATAAGTATCCCAAATAATATGTTTGTTCATCAAATATTCAACAATAAGTAATATCAACTTGAAACAATAATTTGCATAAGCAATAAGCAGACTGGGACTGATCGGTTGCTGAATTAAGTGGCTTCACAGTAATATGATTGTAATTTCGCACAAATTTTAGAATTCTTGGAAGGAGCCTACTGTAATGGAGGGTCTCCGGTGGACCTTGGGGCTGCTGTGGTAGGACTTTGGGCTGATGGAGGCGAATTTCAGTGGCCTGGGGAGTAATCGCGTAGAGGGGTGGGCTGTAGCATGGAGGAGATTAGGTTAGGGAAGAGTTTCAAGTGTTGGGAGATCCTTTGAAGGGTTCTGGATAGAATTTGGGAGGCCATTCTGGGCTTGGGATGGTTGGTTGTGGGCAGGAAGGGGATAATTGGGTCTTGGAGATTGTCGGTTAGGAGTTTGGAGGGGAAAACAATTTGGTGAATTATACTGGCTGCTGACATGTCACAGTTGCACACACAACACTCTGCAAAGATGCACACACAACACTCACACCAAAGAGTGTGTTGCTGCTGCAACAAACTGGCTGTTGCAGTTTGCTGCAGCTACAGCAAACTTGCAGCTGCAGTTTGCTGCAGCTGCAGCAAGCTCGCAGCTGCAGCAAGCTCGCTGCAGCAGCAAACTCGCTGCTGCAGTTTGCTAAAGCCGGAGCAAACTTGCTGCAAATTTATTTCTAAAGAAAGACTTGGAATGAAACACTGAGAAAAAAGTATAGGCACATGCAGACTATAACACACCAATGATTATAACCCACTGACAAGTATAAGTAAAAATATATGTATGCATGCGCATTCTAAAATTTACAACTTCGATAAGAAATGGTTTAATTTACTTGACCATGGCTTTCCTATTATGTGCTCTAATGATGAATGGTTAAGGCTTGTTACTTCATGTTATAAGATCTGCCAAACTTCAAATGTCTAAGAAGAATACCTTTACATCTTCTAGCATGCCTTCAAAATCTAAACCCACAGTTCTAGGATCGTAATATCTATACTCTGACCAAGGAACTCTGACATCATTAAAAATATTCTTGATTCCCTGTTCAAAAAAATATTAAAAGTGAGTCATGCAAAAACTGAAAGATGGTAGAAACAGGGGATCATCAAGGTAATTGGCATAGTGTGAAAAAGCACTGAGCAAAAGAACTGAGCAAAAGTTCAGATAAATGAGTGTCCATGCAACTACTCTTGCAAGAACTGAGCACAATACCTTTTCCTCTAGGAATCAGAAGCAATGCAGGCCCTGGAATCAAAGAAAAGAACTGAGCAAAAGTTCATATAAATGAAACAAGAAAGTGTCTAAGCAAGTGGGACACCCTGCTATGTATGCAAATAATGAACGAAAGGAAATAAAGGATTCATAAATTTAAGTTTTTGGTGGCAGTAAACGGGCGTTTTTGCTATCCCGAGTTCGCGTCGTGCGTGCTCTTGTGCTCGGAGGTGGAGCGCATGCGCAGGGGAGTGCCTTTTCATGTGTGCGGGGGTCGTGTACGATCTTTATTAATTTATTCTAAAATTCTTTTAAAAAATAAATGTCATATTTGCGTTTGTTTCTAAATTTTTTATGTTGCGGGCAAAGCCCGCCGGGGGCGGACAAAGCCCGCCGTCGCCGACCTGATACTGTAGAATGTGGGCACAGCCCGCTAGAATGCGGGTGCAGCCTGCTAAGAGTCAGCGAGCATGGGCAAAGCCCGTGCGAAGCTGCTCGTAAAGTTTTATATAAAAACTTTATATATGAAATTTTTATAAAAAAGTTTTATAAAGTTTTATATAAAATTTTATACACGTTTATATGTAATTAAAAACCTTTTATAAATTTATATGTAAAGTTTTAGTAAAAATGTCGTAAAAATATAATATATTTAGTTGCGAGAAAAAAAATAACAACTCGCTCCGTGATAGTGAAACGTAAACATATTATTTTTCATTGCGATTTAATAAAAATATCGTATAGCATATTATCTTTCGTTGCATGTGTTTTACAAAAAATATCGTAAAATTAATATTCACGCTTTCTAAAACATGTATAATTATAGATGATTCTTCTTGTAGTGCAATAAGAATTCGTGGAAATTTCCCGATTTGGCTATTTAGAGCTCATGTGCACTGTCGGGCAATGTCGAGGCGGGGGTATTGTCGAGCGGGGAACATGGGCCTCATGTGCACTGTTAGTTGATCGAGCTCCTGAGAGCGGACAAAATTGAGCGGGGGTAATTCTTATTTAAAAAAAACATAAATCTTATTTAAAAAGTAAATTTTATTGAACAACGCATTGTATTTATGAATTGATTTGACATGTATTTATGAATTTCATTACACATTTATTTTCATTAAAGCACGTGTCATCCATCAATCAATATATATATGACATATATTTTCATTAAAATGCTAGCTCCCGAGCAAAAAACGTGTGCGCTGACAAATTTATTTATGCTCCCGAGCAAAAAAGATAGAGCTAATGCAATGCGCGCGACTGAAAAAAAAACGTGTGCTCGAGAAATAAAACGCGCATCCGAGTGAAAAGTACGTGCTCGAGCAAAAAATGGGCACTCGAAGGGTACAATTATTTCACCCCTGCGCACAATGAAAAAATATGCGTGCATGCGGGGCCAGTGGGCGATCGTTATTTTTATTCAAAAATTATATTAATATGTTTTAAATTTTTTGATTTGTTTTGTGCAAAATTTTATGGAGGGAAATTTCCCTCCATATATTTCATTAATGTGAGTCTGATAGGGAAGAAAATAGACAAAACTTAATAAACTAGAGGAAGAGAACGGCGCGCGGCGATGGCCGAGAAAGAGAACGACGATGGCGGCGGCCGTGGAAGAGAGAGGTGACGGCGGCGGCGACCGTTGAAGAGAGGGGAGACAACGGCGGCGGTCGTATGTGAAAGACATTGCTACAGCTCGCAAATGGATGTTTGTATTTTTGGTTGTCCGTGTCTGTGTGTGTGCATGTGTCTGTGTTTGAGCCCCGACACATGCAATACGCGCTAGCTCTCAAGCAAAAAAAGGAAAACTACATGCACGAGAGTGCTTTTGTGTGCGCGCGAGAGTGCATTTGCGTGCACGCGAGAGTGCATTTGCGTGCACGCGAGAGTGCATTTGCGTGCGCGCGAGAGTGCATTTGCGTGCGCGCCAGAGTGCATTTGTGTGCACGTAGGTTCATGCGTGATTTTATTTTAATTCCAAAATTATATTAAAAAATTAATGTCATATTAATTTGCATTCATTTTTACATTTAATATATTTTAATTTTTAGTTTTGTTTTGTTCAAAATTTTATGGAGGGAAATTTTTATCCGTATATTTCGTTCATTCATGTGTGAGAGAGAGAGCTGCATGGGAGAGAGGCAGAAAAACTTTTATGAAAAGTTAAAGATTTCTACAATCCCCCGTACCCGCAAAAATACATGTCGCAATAGTACCAAATATCTGCGACAGCCATGCACGGATGTTTGCGAGTTGTAGGAGTACTGTCATCGCGTTAGAGCATTATCGAGGCGGGGTACTGTCGCGCACATACAAATTTTTTTTGAAAAAAACAAATTAATTCAAAACTTTGATAATAAAATGGTACAAAAATAGAAAATAAAATATGATATATTTTTTGTAACAAAACTTTAATAATAAAATATTACTATTAGTAAGGACAATATCTTTGTCACAAAAAACTTTCATGATGTGGTTACAATTGATACTTATTGTGAGAAAAGTTTTCTATTTGTAACGTAACATTAGTGTTGTTACAAATACTTATAGTTATAGTAACGAATTAATTATTATTGTAACAAAATTTAAAATATTCGTTACAAAAAAATACTTTTTTGTAACAAAAAAAAAATTTGTTACTAAATATAACTATTAGTAACAAACTGTGGTTCAGTTACATTCCAGTCCTTACAACAGGTGCAGTTTGTTGTAGTGCATCCAAGCCTATTCTGAGCTAATTTGGTGTGACGTCCTTCCTATGAAGGACTTCCATATTTTGCTTGGACACCCGTGGCTCGCTAGCCATGACGTTAGTTTTGACGCCCAGAATAACACCCCAGACTTTACACACGGGGGTCAACTAACATATCTTAGCTCCAGCCCGCCTAGGAAGCCCAAAATCCCATCTGGAGATGCTCGCGGCACGGTTGAGTCGACACCACCCGGTGCAGACACACATGGGGATTTTGACACTGTCAGTCAAAATCAGCCCTTAGTTTGTGTTAGCCACTCTGAGGCAAACACACCGAGCTTGAGTATGGGGCCCGAGCCCGGCCCTGTTAGTCCTAGCCTGCCCATAGACATTGTCCCAGTTGAGGCACCCTTGACTGACTTAGTGCCTAAAGTTGATGCTGCTCTGATTAACCAACCTCTACTTGATCCCGTTAGCCTTAGGGAGCCTTCTGTTGGCCAACCCGAGGATATTCAGGAGGTTGAGGAAAGTTCTGAAAGTGGGCTGAGTGAATCTGATGCTGATGGTGTGACGGTTGAGGAGATAGGGCGAGCCTTATCAACTCCTCACATTTTTGATGGTGGGATTAGGGCTCGTGCGTTTCCTGTGTCATTTAGTGGGGAGGACAAATGGTCCAATCCATTATCTGTGGGTAGTAGTTGTGTGGGCACATTCTCTGCACTAGTGGACCCTAGGCTAGTGTTAGCGCCCCCACTGAACCTTCACCCATTTAAGGTTGCTTGGGTTTCCCCTACTTCAGCCCCGATCTGGAAGTATGGCATGGAGCCCGTTACCGCCGCGGGGCGGGTTGAGTGGTTTCGTTGGGTTGTCTTTCCCATGCTATCTGATCTTAATTGTTGGGATCGCCCTAGGATGAACCTGAATTTAATTTCATAAAATGAATTAGTAGGTGTTTCAAGAGGTCTTAATCCACCCAAACATGATGAATTGGTGCTAGCCGACCCATCTGGGTCCATTCACTTTGTAGTCACCGCACCCATTGGAGAATCCCGCAATAAGGAAGATTCGGTTTTAGTAGATCATTCCCCTGGACAGTTGCCAATTGGCAACTTAGACGACAATGTTAGTATTGTCTTTACTATTCGTCGAATAGTTGTCGTTCTAGAAAGTTTTGCTTTACATGTGAGAGTTTTTGCTGAGAGGGGCCCAAACCCTGTTGAAAATGTTGAAGTGGAAGTTTTGGGAGTTGGCGGTCTGGGAGGGTGATCGCGCGGGCTGGTGAGACCGTACGTCTGGCGATCTGCTCTGTGGTCTGACTTATCTTAGTCTAGCAGCGGTCTCCTGGCGTGATTGTCGTTCTGTGTCCAAGGTGCTGGGGTAAGGCCGCGCGGTCTGGTCTGTGACCCCGTGGCGGGCTGTCTACCTCAGGGCTGTGCCGGTCTAGTATGACCGCACATGTTGGTTCAGGTTTCAAGAAGCCGGTCTTATAGCTATCCAGGTTCCTTGTTGTATTCGCTGGCTAAGGCATCTTAGTCGAGAGGTCTCTGTTCGCGGTCTCAGGAGGAGGCTAGCAGGCGAACAGGTTGTGTTCAATGTGTCATTGGCGAACATTGGTGGTGGGCGGCTTCATTGTGGGAGTGGCGATCTCCAGCGGTCTGTTGTTGAAGCCCGCAATCTCACCTAAGCAGAATGATCTGTTGCTGATCGCGCAGGCTGACCGTTTCTGGTCGCGCGATCTTGAGGGTGGTGATCCTATCTCATAGGGTGGTGAATGGATCAGGTCTCACGCCTATAAATAGGAGCCACTGTTGCAGCAAACATAATCAGACCAAGTGTAAGCTGAGCTCACGTCTCTTTCTTGCGTTCTCAATTCTTGTGACCGGTCGGTCTTGTTGATTGAATTTTCCTTATGCAGCTTCTGCGGATTGTGCGGGCAGCAGTGATCACCTCTTCTTCTGAAAGTGTTCGGGCGGTCTCGCGGCTTGCAGTGTGGGTTGCTGGAGTTCGGGAGATTCA
This sequence comes from Dactylorhiza incarnata, assembly GCA_033032865.1. Classification (NCBI taxonomy): domain Eukaryota; kingdom Viridiplantae; phylum Streptophyta; class Magnoliopsida; order Asparagales; family Orchidaceae; genus Dactylorhiza; species Dactylorhiza incarnata. The sequence continues at coordinate 12,191,920 of JAWHQI010000052.1, forward strand.
GTGGAGTTCGGAAGGAGGTCGCGGAAGCTCAGCGGTCAGGTGTGTTGATCGGTGACCGGCAGAATTTGCGGTCAAGCAGCTATCAGAAATCGGCAAGCAGACCACACGGTCTGCGGTCTGAGTTATCTTTCTTTTCAGCTTTTTAATTTTCCATTTGGTTTTGTGTACTGGTGAAATCATGTCTCTCCATGTATACCTCTCCCTGTAATGAAGATTGTTGTTATCAATAAAGACTTTATTTCCTTCATGTGCTTCTGGTTGTTTGGCTTGTTAACTCTAAGTTGTATGATTCCTGCTCACTCCATAAAGATTCGGAAAAATTTCACATGGTATCAGAGCCAGGTTGGAGTGGATAGAGCAGTGAACAACTTAGTGTAGCCATCGCCTTTGTGACGAAGGAACCAGTGTTAGAGCCATGGAAGCGAGGGGTCTTAGAATTGAGATGCTCAACTCGACCAACTTTAAGAAGTGGAGGTCTTGTATGCAGAGTTAGCTTCTGGGTGAGGACCTCTGGGAGGTGGTTGGAGGAGAGAGCACGGAGGAAGCTTTTCTGGTTGGAGATAACCATCTGTAGGTGAGGAACTGGAGGCGGCTTAATGCCAAAGCAGAGTTCGCCCTGAAAAGGGCAATATCACCTGATTTGTTTGATCACATCTTGGGGTGTGCATCAGCTGCAGAGATCTGGAGAGCCCTGGATGGGCTGTTTAACAAAAATAATGTGGCAAGACTTCAATTCCTGGAGAATGAGCTGGCCAGATCGGCTCAAGGTGACCTTTCTATCTCTAATTTCTTCTTGAAGATGAAGAACTTGTGCGCCGAGATTTCACCGTTGGATCCTGATGAGCCAATTTCTGAGGCGAAGCTGAAGAGGCACATCATCCGTGGCTTGCGGAAGGAATATGTTGCCTTTGTGACGTCGGTGCAGGGTTGGGCAAATCAGCCGTCTCTGCTGGAGCTGGAAAATCTGCTTGCTTCGTAGGAGATTCTGGCAAGGCAGATGGCGGGGGTGTCAGTGTCTGGGGGAGATGGCAAAGTTCTCTTCACGGGAAAGAAGAAGAAGTGGGATAAGAAGAAGACCGCTGGAGGAGGCAATGGGCCTTCAACTTCTAGACAACAGGAGAGGGGCTATGCTCCTAAGGCTGAAGGGAAGAAGAAGGGGGAAGGTCCCAAGTGCTTCAGGTGCCGAAAGGTTGGTCACATCAGGAAGGAGTGCCGGGTAAATCTTCAGTCGGGGCATGATGCTGCAGGAAAGGGGGAAGCTGAAGCCAGGCAGGTTGATGGAGGATGGGGAGGAGCCTTCTCGGCTTCTGTTGGAGCTGAGGCTCCTATCAACTATCAGGAGGACTGGATCGTGGTCTCGGGGTGTGGTCATCACCTCACCGGGGACGAGTCGAAGCTTTCTTCAGTGCAACCTTATTCAGGTAATGATGCAATTATTACTACTGATAATATTGTGCATGCTGTCGAGAAGTTAGGGGTTGTTTCCTTGGGCAGTGATAGAGGGCCACTAACTTTAAAGAGTGTCTATCATGTGCCCGTAATGAGGAAAAACCTCTTCTCCGTGACCAACGATGTAGACGCTGGGTATCACGTTCTGTTTGGCCCAACAGAAGTGAGGTTTCTTTGGAATGTGTAGGCGGTGAAGGCTGAGGTAGTTCATGTGGGGAGGAGAGCTAAAGACTTGTTCGTGCTTTCGACAAGTTCTTACGTTGACAAGATGAGGACAAACGACCGTGACGTGATATGGCATGAGAGGTTGGGGCACGTAGGAATGGATAAGCTGAAAGCTATGACGGTGAAAGGTCTGGTCAAGGGCCTGCCTAGTCTATCTTCCTACGGAGACGGTCATGTGTGCGCAGGATGTCAGTTCGGCAAGTCTCATTGATTACCATTTGACAAGTCACAGACAAGGAGTAGTGTGCCGTTGGAGTGCATCCACGGTAACTTGATGGGTCCGACTACTACCCCAAGCCTCGGAGGCAGCAGATATATGCTGGTGTTGATCGATGATTACACAAGATATGTCTGTGTATATTTCTTGAAGCAGAAGGCGGAGGCGTTTGCCAAGTTCGTGGAGTTCAAGGAGCTTGTGGAGGGTCGGCTTGGTCTGCGGGTTAAGAAGCTGAGGACTGACAACCAATGAAAGAGGGTCAAGAAACAAAGTAGATGAAGAACATAAAGAATCATTAGTCGAGGGAGTGATCCCGGTTTCACTTCCTGCAGGTTCTGATTGTACAACTATCACATCATGTGGAGGTTCTTGCAACAACGCTGAGGCAAGAGACAACAAAGTCTCAACCTGCATAGTCAATCTATCAATTTACTCTTGCTGCATTTCAAGGCATTGAATTATAATTTGAGCAAATTTGAAGAATTTCTCCTCCAAATAGGTTGTATCCTCATTATGTTGTGACATAGGCAGTAAAGAACATGACATCGCTCCGGCATACACACAACCCGAAAACAATAGAAATAATAAAAAAACAACTCCTATAACTATTAACTCAAACACCAAAATCAAACTACACCTGCATTCCCCGGCAACGATGCCAAAAACTTGATGCGTGTACGGCAAGTGCACCGGTCGCACAAGTAATAAAGTTGGGAGTACATCCCCAAATATCGTATCTCAAGGAATGCGCGTGGTTAGATTGACTCTTCAGAATTAGAAAATAATTACGAGAGTAAATTAAAGGAAAAATTGGGGCTTTGATTTTGGTTTCCTAAATTACTACACAGAAATGAAATGCGGGTCAAAACTCTGCTTCGCAAGGAGGGATGGATGCAACGGCCGCGATGCTGTGCTTCGGTGAGCGGGTGTACAAGAAGGCTAGCGGATGAGGGCCGTAGGCACCTCATCGCGAAACACGCAACTAGCAATTGCTAGTGCGGAGCACTACAGAGCGGTGGAGTGGATGGCGGACTACGACGCTCCTCAAATCTCATAAACAACACAAGATCTCAACAACATGAAATCATAATAATCAAAGCATAAGGTTTATGAACATCATCCACAATCTCGAATACATATAAGGAAATCTCTGAACCAAGCGTAGGGGAAAGGAGTCAACCACAGCTCGAAGACTATGCTGAAGATTCTCGGCCGAAATCGTATGGTTGTCAAGCCTCGTCCGTCTCGGTCTTCAGTTGCATCCGGGGTCCGGAGGAGCTGTCACCTTCCTATACTATTACCTGTCTTCTTCGTGGTCTAGCTTAAGGTAGCTCTTGTTCGATACCTGGAATGTTGCGGAAGTTCGCCGTCTATGGCTTTCTTGAGATCAAGGATGATGGAGGAGGCCAAGGAGGGAGCATTGGCTGTAGATTTGCAAGCCAAAGGTCACTGGAGCTCCTCCTAGGTCAAAATGGCGGTGGAGCGGCGAAGTGGGCGAAAATGGCGGGCTTTAGAAGCTTTTCCCGCGGGGTCCCCCTTTCTAGCAGATTTCCTGCTTTAAATTTTAAACAGGCAGAATTTTAGTCACGCACGGGCGAACGTACGACCGTGCGTTGCCCGTGCGTTATTTAACGACTAAAATGGCTTGAGGAAGAAGCAGCAGCGCCTGTGCGTTTTACTCACGCACGGGCGAATCCGCCCGTGCGTAAAAACGCACGAATAAATTCAGATTGGCTAAAAATCAGTCAAAACAGGCGATCGTGTGTTTCCTTCGCGCACTGGCGAATCTGCCCGTGCGTAAAAATGCATGATCAAATTTAGATCACCGGTTTTCTCCCCAGATGAAAGTGCACGACCGCAACCGTCCGTGCGTCAAGAAAATGCACGACCGTGCGATATACACACTCATGAATTCTGGGCAAAAGGAGATGATCCAACCACCTGCAAGCACAACAATCCAGCTGGGAATACACCTCCAACACCAATCAAACATATAAAAAGGATTGGGGAGCACCATGTGCTTACCCTCAATAACATGGAGCGCAAACGCACACCAAAACGGGCCTAAAAGGAGCATGAAGCACGCAAGTGCGCATGAAAGAGCATAAGAGAAATAGATGCAATAATAGCTTGATAATGACGCACAAGAGAATCACAACTAACCCGGATGAGTCCATAAAAGTGTATATAATTGAGACTCATCACTGGTCTGCGGATAATGTGTTTTATGCCTTGAATATAAAATGGGAAACGATTAGGTTTCCTGTAGAGATAATCATTTCGAAAAACTATCAGAGCCGAAGCGGAAAAGTTCCACATAGGTCTCGACATTCCGTGAGATCGCCACCGCCGCCTCTCACTGTCGTCGGATCTAGCAGTTCATGAGAGAAGGAGAGGGCATTCTTCCTCTATCCCTGATCTTGTTGGAGAGGAGTTGTGGGGTTCTCCTTCACTTTGTGCACGCTTATAGAGGTGCTGATCCAATTCAGTTGTTGGAACTCAGAGTTTGTTTTCTTTGGAATCAGACCTTGTAGCATCTTGATTGAGTATTGGCTCAATCCCTTTTCAGGTATATTGCAATACGTTGCTTTATTTATTTCTTGATTCATGAAATCGCAAGGTCTGAAACTCTTTTGGGTTGTTCTTGTTTTATTTCCGCTGCACATATATGATATGTTGTTCATTTATGAATGAAGTAGAAAAACCAAACAATCTCTACAGTTCATGCTCATCAATTCTTAGAGTCTGGCTGTTACTCTTTTCTTGTTTCCATTTTTGCTTTGGAAACTGCTTTTGGTGTGCCGCGTGTCGAGGACATTTCTATGGTACGAGAGTTTCCAGATGTTTTCCCTTCTAGTCATCCCAGACTTCCTCTCTCTCGAGAGAGGTAGAGTTTGCTATAGATCTCGAGCCAGGTACTCGTCCTATTGTGAAGGCACCTTACAGCATGGCGCCACGTGAGTTAGAGTAGTTGCACTGTCAGTTGGATGAGTTATTGCAGTGTGGCTTTATTAGGCATAGTTCTTCGCCCTGGGGTGCTCCCGTCTTGTTTGTGAAGAAGAAGGATGGTTCGATGAGATTGTGTATAGATTATCGTGAATTGAACAAGGTGACCATCAAGAACAGGTATCCGTTGCCTTGGATTGATGATTTGTCTAACCGGTTGCGAGGTATTTTGGTGTTCTCAAAGATTGACCTCCGTTCAGGCTATCATCAATTAAGGATCCGTGATTTGGATGTTCCGCGGACTGCCTTTCATTCTTGATATGGTCACTTTGAATTCTTGGTGATGTCCTTTGGATTGACAAATGCACCTTCTGCTTTCATGGACATGATGAATAGAGTATTCAAGAATTATCTAGATCAATTTGTGGTTGTGTTCAATGATGATGTGCTGGTGTATTCCCAGAGTGCTTCATATCATGCTCAACACTTGCGTCTGGTTCTTTCGACTTTAAGAGAGCATAAGTTGTATGAAAAGTTGAGCAAGTGCGAGTTTTGGTTTTCTTAGGTATCATTCCTGGGTCATGTGGTGAACAAGGATGGTATATCTGTGGACCCAACAAAGATTGATGCGGTTTTGGATTGGAAGAGGCCTTCAACTCTTAAGGAGATAAGGAGCTTCTTAGGGTTGGCAGGGTACTATAGGAGATTCATTCAAGGATTTTCAGTTTTGTCTGTGTCATTGACCAAGCTTACGCAGAAAAGTGCAACTTTTGTTTGGAGCGATGCCTGTGAAGAATCATTTCAGGAGCTAAAGACGAGGTTGTGTTCTGCTCCATTTTTGGCTTTGCCTACTGAAGGATTAGAGTTTTCTATTTATGTGGATGCTTCGCGGGTAGGACTCGGTTGCATTTTGATGCAGGATGGCAAAGTGATCGCGTATGGATCAAGACAATTGAAGGTTCATGAGAAGAATTACCTTACACATGATTTAGAGTTCGCAGCCGTGATTTATGTCTTGAAGCTGTGGATACATATTTTGTATGGAGTGGCGTGCAAGATTTATTCGGACCACAAGGGTTTGATATATGTCTTCTCTCAGAAGGAGCTTAACTTACGTCAGCGCAGCTGCATGGAATATGCTGCAGATTATGATGTTTATATCCTACATCATCCAAGAAAAGCTAATGTAGTGTTTGACGCCTTGAGTAGAAAGCCTGCTATTGTCTTCGACCTTTCCGTGCAGTCTTTAGTGGAGGTGTTCTATTTGATGAATATAGCGGTGAAGCCTTGTTGAAAATGTTGAAGTGGAAGTTTGTGAAGTTGGCGGTCTGAGGGGGAGACCGCACGGTCTGGTCTGACCGCATGGTCTTGCGGTCTCCTCTGGCGGTCTGACCTCTCTGGTCTAGCCGCGGGTTATTCGGCATGACCGTCGTTCTTCTGTCCATTGGTGTCGAGGTGAGGCCGCACGGTCTTGTAGCGTGACGCCGTGGCGAGCTGTCTTCTGTTCGGTGTGATCGCGCGATCTGGTGCTTGTGATCGCGTTGTGGTGGCAGCGCGGTCTGGTGGCTGTCCGGTTTCTTTGTGGTGCGCGTGTACTAAGGTCTTCTTAGTCGCGCGGTCTCTGGTTTGTGTTAGCATGGCTGGTCCTTCGGCGATCAGCTGGCACATGCGGTCACAGTGTTTGGTCGACTTGGCGGGCTATTGCCCTAGTCAGTCTGGTGTGTTCACGGTCTTTGGAGGAGGTCGGGTGGCGAACACTGGTGGTGAGCGTCATGACTAGGCGAGTTGTCATGATCCCGCGGCTTCTATTGAAGTCGGCGAGCTCACTAAGCAGGAGGATCTTTTGCTGATCGCGCGGTTTGACCGGTCTGGTCGCGCGATCAAGGGGTGGTGATCCTATCTCATAGGGTGGTGACTGGATCAGGTCTCACGCCTATAAATAGGAGCCACTGTAGCAGCAAAAATATAGCACCAAGTGTAAGCTGAGCTCGCGTCCTGTTCTTGCTGTCTCTTTTTTGTGACCGGCCGGTTAGTTGATCGAACTTGTTTTGTGCAGGTTTTGCGGATTGTGCGGGTAGCAGCGGTCACCTCCTCTTCTGAAGGTGTTCGGGCGGTCTCGCGGCTTGCAGTGCGGTTTGCTGGAGTTTGGGAGGATCAGTGGAGTTCGGGAGTTCACGAGGTTCTCAGTTGGTGTTGTTTAAGGCGCAGGCAGGCAGTTCGGGCGGTCTTGTTTTCTAGCCGGGCGGACTGTCAGGTCGAGTGTTCAGGCGGTCTCAGTTGGCAGACCGCTGGTTTTCCTTTCAGCTGTTTTTCTCCTATTTTTGTATACTGGCGAAATCATGTCTCGCCATGTATACCTCGCCCTGTAATGAAGAACTTTGCTTGATCAATAAAGATTGTGTTTTTTTCATGTGCTTCTGGTTGATTGGCTTGAACTTTTTGTTATACAATTCCTTCTCACTCCTAGACCTATGGAAATTTTTACATGGTATCAAAGCTAGGTTGGAGTGGATAGAGCAGTGAATAACTAAAAGTTGCCATCGCCTTTGTGAAGAAGGAACCAGTGGTAGAGCCATGGAAGCAAGGGGTCTTGGAATTGAGATGCTTACATCGACTAACTTTAAGAAGTGGAAGTCGTGCATGCAAAGTTATCTTCTGGGTGAGGACCTCTGTGAGGTGGTTGGAGGAGAGAGCACGGAGGAAGTTATCGTGGTTGGGGACAATGGTCATCAAGTGAGGAACTGGAGGCGGATCAATGCCAAAGAAGAGTTCGCTCTGAAAAGGGCAATATCACCTGACCTGTTTGATCACATCTTGGGGTGTGGATCAGCTGCAGAGATCTGGAGACCACTGGATGGGTTGTTTAACAAGAAGAATGTAGCTAGGCTACAGTTTCTGGAGAATGAGCTAGCCAGATCGACTCAAGGAGATCTTTCTATCTCTACATTCTTCTTGAAGATGAAGAACTTGTGCGCCGAGATTTCAGCACTGGATCCTGATGAGCCAATTTCTGAGGCGAAGCTGAAGAGGCACATCATCCATGGCTTACGGAAGGAATATGTTGCCTTTGTGACGTCGGTGCAGGGTTGGGCAAATCAGCCGTCTCTGCTGGAGCTGGAAAATCTGCTTGCTTCGTAGGAGAGTCTGGCAAGGCAGATGGCGGGGGTGTCAGTGTCTGGGGGAGATGGCGAGGTTCTCTTCACGGGGAAGAAGAAAAAGTGGGATAAGAAGAAGACCGCTGGAGGAGGCAATGGGCCTTCAACTTCTGCACAGCAGGAGAGGGGATATGCTCCTAAGATTGAAGGGAAGAAGAAGGTAGAAGGACCCAAGTGCTTCAGATGTGGGAAGCTTGGTCATATCAGGAAAGATTGCCGGGTGAATCTTCAGCTGGGGCATGCTGCTGCAGGAAAGGAGGAAGCTGAGGCCAGACAGAATGATGGAGGATGGGGAGTAGCCGTCTCGGCTTCTGTTGGAGTTGCGGCTTCTATCAACTATCAGGAGTACTGGATTGTGGACTCGGGGTGTGGTCATCACCTCACTGAGGATGAGTCAAAGATTACTTCATCGTAGCCTTACTCAGGTAATGATGCCATTATTACTGCTGATAATACAGTGCATAGTGTCGAGAAGGTGGGGGTTGTTTCCTTAGGCAGTGATAGAGGGTCGCTTACGTTGAAGAGTGTCTATCATGTGCCTGGAATGAGCAAAAACCTCTTCTCCATGATCAACGCTGTAGACGTTGGGTATCACGTTCTGTTTGGCCCAACAGAAGTGAGGTTTCTTCGGAATGTTGAAACCGTGAAAGCGGAGGTCGTTCATGTGGGGAGAAGGGCAAAAGACTTGTTCATTTTATCGATAGGTTCTTATGTCGACAAGATGAGGACAAATGATAGTGCTGTCGTATGGCACGAGAGGTTGGGGCATGTAGGGATGGATAAGATGAAGGTTATGGCGGTGAAAGGTCTGGTCAAGGGTCTTCCTAGTCTATCTTCCTATGGAGATGGTCATATTTGCGCAGGATGTCAGTTCGGCAAGTCTCATCGACTGCCGTTTGAGAAGTCACAGACAAGGAGTAGTGTGCCGTTGGAGTGCATCCACGGTGACTTGATGGGACCAACTGCTACCCCAAGCCTCGGAGGCAGCAGGTATATGCTGGTGTCGATCGATGACTACACCAAATATGTTTGGGTATATTTCCTGAAGGAGAAGGCGGAGGTGTTTGCCAAGTTCGTGGAGTTCAAGGAGCTTATGGAGTGTCGGCTTGGTCTGCGGGTTAAGAAGCTGAGGACTGACAACGGAGGGGAGTTCACCTCTGGTGAGTTCTCTATTTTTTGCAGGAAGGCAGGCATCCGAAGGGAGCTTACTTGTGCGCATACTCCACAGCAAAATGGAGTTGCAGAGCGGAAGATCCGTCATCTGACGGAGACCTGCAAGTGTTGGCTGTATGCCAAGAGTATCCCAAAGTCCTTCTGGGAGGAGGGAATGTCTTGAGCTGCCTACGTCATCAACAAGATGCCTCTCAGTCCCATCAATATGAAGACCCCACATGAATTGATGTTCAAGGAAAAGCCAAGCGTGGCCCACCTTCGGTGTTTGGTTCCACCTGCTATGTGCACGTTCCAGATGTGCTTCGGACGAAGCTAGATGCGAAAGCAAGGAAGCTAGTCTTCGTGGTGTATGATGACCAGAAGAAGGGCTGGAAGTGCATGGATCCAGAGACGCAGAGATTTGTTGTATCTCGCGACGTCGTGTTCGACGAGGTGACATCGTACAAGGGAGGTTCTGGTGTTGAGCTACCAGAAAGCAGGGTGGAGAAGCCAGAGAAAGCTGTGGAGAATCTTCAGGTGGAGCTGCCTGTGTCACCTGGTGGTCCATCAATATCTAGTTCTGAGGCGGAGGCTTCTGGATCAGGAAGCAGGGGGAGCGATGCTCCGAGTACGTCTGGAAGGGGAGCTAGGGAAGAAGCAGCTGAGGACACTGCAAGTCAGGGTAAGGCATTGCGGAGATCGAAGTGAACTATCATTGCCCCTGATCGCTATACAGGAGGAAACATGGTGAGCTTTGTCTCATGTTTCTTTGCTGGTCCCTTTGATGAGAGGGAGCCGTCGAGCTTTGAAAAGGCCAAAGGCGTGGAACAGTGGAATTCAGATATGCAGGAAGAGATGAGTGCTCTTGAGAAGAATGAGAGTTGGTCTCTGGTTCCCAAGCCCAAGGGCATCACCCCTGTGATATACAAGTGGGTCTACAAGCTTAAGAAGAAGGCTGACGACAGTATCGAGCGGTACAAGGCTCGCCTTGTGGCACGGGGGTTCTCGCAGCAATACGGTGAAGACTATGAAGAGACATTCAGTCCGGTGGCAAAAATGACTTCAGTTCGGGTTGTGATTGCCTTGGACAACATTGCTGGCATCTTCACAAAGGCGCTGGCGAAGGGGCCGTTCACTCGGCTGAGGAGTCTACTTGGGCTGTTTTCAACTTCCCACTTCAAGGGGGAGTGTTGAAAATGTTGAAGTGGAAGTTTTGGGAGTTGGAGGTCTGGGATGGTGATCGCGCAGTCTGGTGAGACCGCACGTCTGGCGATCTGCTCTGCGGTCTGACTTGTCTTAGTCTAGCCGCGGTCTCCTGGCGTGACTTCCATTCTGTGTCCAAGGAGATGGGGTAAGGCCGTGCGGTCTGGTCTGTGACCGCGTGGCGGGCTGTCTACCTCCGGGCTGTGCCGGTCTGGTGTGACCGCACAGGTTGGTTCAGGTTTCCAGAATCCGGTCTTATGGCTATCCAGGTTCCTGGTTGTATTCGCTGGCTAAGGCATCTTAGTTGAGCTGTCTCTGTTCGTGGTCTCAGGAGGAGGCTGGCAGGCGAACATGTTGTGTTCAATGTGTCGTTAGCGAACATTGGTGGTGGGCGGCTTCATTGTGGGAGTGGCAATCTCCCGCGATCTGTTGTTGAAGCCGGCGATCTCACCTAAGCAGAATGATCTATTGCTGATCGCGCAGGCTGACCATTTCTGGTCGCGCGATCTGGAGGGTGGTGATCCTATCTCATAGGGTGGTGACTGGATCAGGTCTCACGCCAATAAATAGGAGCCACTGTTGCAGCAAACATAATCGCACCAAGTGTAAGCTGAGCTCGCGTCTCATTCTTGCGGTCTCAATTCTTGTGACCGGTCGGTCTTGCTGATTGAATTTTCCTTATGCAGCTTCTACAGATTGTGCGGGCTGCAGTGATCACCTCTTCTTCTGAAAGTGTTCGGGCGGTCTCGCGGCTTGCAGTGTGGGTTGCTGGAGTTCGGGAGAATCAGTGGAGTTCGGAAGGAGGTCGCGGAAGCTCAGCGGTCATGTGTGTTGATCGGTGACCGGCAGAATCTGCGGTCAGGCAGCTATCAGAGATCGGCAAGCAGACCGTGCGGTCTGCAGTCTCAGTTATCTTTCTTTTCAGCTTTGTAATTTTCCCTTTGGTTTTGTGTACTCGTGAAATCATGTCTCGCCATGTATACCTCTCCCTGTAATGAAGATTGTTGTTATCAATAAAGACTTTATTTCCTTCATGTGCTTCTGGTTGTTTGGCTTGTGAACTCTAAGTTGTATGATTCCTGCTCACTCCATAAAGATTCGGAAAAATTTCACAAACCCCATTTTCAATGACTCGAAATATTTTTCACTCTTTCTAGCTCCACTACATCTAGCTCCCCCTTCGTTCCCCTCCACAAAAATTTCTATTGGGTTGAGAGGTGAGAGGGGTAGCATGTTGTTCACTCTTATGGTGATCTCCAGAGGTAAGATGTCTTTTGATTTTGTAGCACTTTCCCCTTCTTTTTCATATGCTATGATCAAGGTCCCCGAGGCCAAATTTTTGCTTGACAGGTTTCCACAGGTTGAGGACTCGTTTGGGCCATGCTCGGCCCTTTGCTGCATCCTGCCCCCATGGCCAGATGGGCCACCTTCAGGGCCCGCTCCCTCGGATGTACTCCTCTAGGTTGCTGCTCTGCCACGCCGGCTCCTTCGAGCCCACTCATCGGTGATGAGTGTTTTTGAGTGGGGGAGGATTGATGGGGACCATCCTTTCATCTCCTCTCTTCCCCCATCCCCGATTGTTGAAGACCCGCCACCGATTGATGCGGATGAAGACCCTCCACCACCACCTGAGCCTCCACCGCATGATACAGATGATCCACCACCGCTTGAGGAGGATGCTGCTGAAGATGTCATGTGGTATTTTTAATTCGGACATTTTATTTGGTGGCCTGTGTTTAGCCACATTTTGGTGTTTTATTAATTTGGGCTGCAAATAGCCCTCCTTGTTGTAAGGCCATATATAAGGCCATATGATATTGTAATATTCAGATTTTGATGAAAAGAAAACCCTAACTCTCTTTGCTTGGAGCCTCTCCCTTGGCCGCCCCCTTCCCTCCTCCCCTCTTCTCTAGGTTCGGCCCCTCCCTCTCTTGGCCGCCCACTTCCCTCCCCTCCTCTCCTCTTCCCCTTGGCCGACCATATCCATCTCCTCTCTAATATTTCGGCCACCCCTCTCCTCCAGCAACCTCTTCTTTGGCCGACCACCTCCCTTCATCCCTCCTTGTGATTTTCGGCCAACCCTCTTAAAGATTGAAGAAGGAGATCTCTCGGCTAGATTTTGGTCCTGGGCTTGTTCGTAGCCGCGGGATTTGAAGGCGACGGTGCACATCTTCAAGGACTCTCCTCCGGTGACCACCTCCGTGAATAACGTAGGACTTTCTAAAACCCGGATCTACTATTCTGGGAGGGTAACGCTTTATACCTCTTGAGCGATTCTTCAATAGTTATTTGTGGTGGATAGGAATTGTGGCGAATTTTCCGACATTGATCTTTTCGCGATCCTCCTCATTTGTGATAGTTGAACGATCTTGAATTATTTTTACTCGACGAGGAGTGGCGATTCTCTTTTGCCTTTGTTGGGGAAGATCCTCCTATTTCCGGAGTTTTGCTTTCGTAGGATCTTCTTGTGGTTGTGTGTGCGTGATAGTTGTGAAGGACTCACCCATAGGTGGCTGCGTTTGTTCATCGGATTAGGTGTTATTTAGAAACGATCTCGGGATCCAATCGATCGCGCATGTGAGAGCGACCCGAACACCCTAGCCTACATCACATATATATATATAACAAAGTATATAGTTCTAATCCTATTAACTGACTCATATAAAAAGGTCTATAAACTAATATTCCTCTTCTTGGTAGTCTTACCCACTACCTTAAATTATGACTTAAATGGTCATTTTTCTTTCATCTTCTCGAACATGTTATATCCCTTCTTCCAAGAATCCCCAAACCAGAGAGTTGAGGGAGGAGGAAAGCTTTTCTCCATGATCCTTCCGGCCGCCATCTCGTGAGCCCCAGTTCTCTTCTTCTTCTTCCTCGGAGCTTAGCTTTGGAAAGCTCTCGGCGAGCTCTTCGTGTTCGTGTGCTTCTTGCCGCACCCTATGTTTGCAATCAGGAGGAATTAAGGCAAGTGAAGGTTTGTTTCCCCCTTAGTCTTTCTTGATCCTCTTAAATTTAATTCTTTTTGCTGACCTGTAGCCAAAGACCTATGTCTTTGTCCTATAGCTAAAATCCCTTGTCTAAATTCCATCAAACTTATTGTTTTATACTTGTGCCCTCATTCCCAACCTTAGTGTGGAGTTTATTTCTCCTGAAATGGTCTAGATCTTTGTTCTGGAGTTTAAATTTGAGTTCTGGAAGATTTGTGTTCAGGTAGTTTTTATTTGAGTTCTGGTCGAGCTACCGCCCTATGATAGCGCTACCGCTGGCGCTTGCATCCCTTTGATATCGTCTCGTCAATATCAACTCTTCTATATCGTCTCGACGATATTATCTTACTTTTCGATAATATAGTCTTCCTTTTCGACGACATAAACTCTAAGCCACTAATGCTACCGCTAGCGCTAGAGCTACCGCCGGCGCTAGCGTCTCATCGATATCGCCATGTCAATATCGTCTCGTTGACATTGTTTTCTTTGTCTCGATGACACTGTCTCTGTATCGACGACATTGTTGTCTCCGTCTCGACGTTATGGCCTCCTTCCCGACGATAATCCACAAGACGATAAAGCTACCGCCCAGCGCTAGTGCTAGCGTCGACGCTAGTTTCCTGTAGCCTGTTTTCTCTGCTTTTTGAAGACTGGGGTGTTTCACCTAATTTCAAGTCTGGCATGATGCCAGTAGGCTATTTAATAATTCTTTTATAAGACTAATGATTATTTATGATGTGTGGAGCTGTGAGCATTAGTGGAATGAACCACTGTCGCAGTGTCTTGTATTTGTGGATCATACACCCGGGGCTTGTGTGTTTTGGACTGATGGTTCGTGTTGGACTATGTGCATCTGCCTCAGTTCCTTGTTTTTGCCCGGCATTATTGATGCCCGTTTTGAGCTGATTAGTCTCATCTATTTATTTATATTATTATTATAATAACTACTATCTTTCTTTGCCAAATTTAAGGCTATGAGTAGGATTTTACTGGTGAATCTTAATCCATTATAGGTCTCTAGTGCAACATAAGAGTGTGGTGTTGGGTAGTTACCAATAAAATTAAGTGTCTTGTAAAAGGGAGGTTTGGGCTATCATCCCATCATACGTCCTAGTACCGCTGCGAGCCCCTCACGGGGTAGACCTCGGGAAGTCCAATACTAACTCTTAAAATGATAGGGTATGTAATAAGGAAAGATTAATCTAATAACAATTTATCAAGTACACATACACACACACCCCTTTATTAAGGGAAGGTAGATTTGGTTGGTCTAGTACTACGAGCTGTGGGCTCGGTGTTAGTTAATGGAGAAATGTGTTGCAAGCTATGACTTGGTGTTTGTTGAAATGGACTGGTTAGTCCGGTGAGCCGATGGTTTAAGAGTTCAATTGTAGCATATGTGCTTGTGCATATAAGTGGTGGGTCATCGGTATTGGACAATCATTCAAACCGACGTCAGTACATTGTCTCATCAAGTGTGAGTAGTCACTTAGCCAAGAAAAGACTGGTGGATTCTAGCATTAGTATAAGATGCTCCGTAGCACAGAGCTTGGTGTACCGAGTAGTACGTAAGGTCTAGGTTAGGTAGTTTGAATACCGGCCTAGGAGTGGGGTGGCCCAACCCACTGCCTCTGTTTGCCACTATGAGAGGTACCTAAGAGTTTAGCTAACTCCAAATCAGGGAACTGAAGGTATGTGCGCGCAGTGTCGTGTGGCTGAGTTGGACTGGTGTGAAACATAATCATTAAACCTTGCATAGCATTTCATATCATACATAATATTGCATATAACCTATACCCACATCGTATAAATTATTATGGGATCTTTTATATGATGGGCCTTGCAAAACGACCCCTTAACTTATAAGCTTGTATGGGCATTCTTATAAGTTAAGGTTACCTTTCTCTTGATAGCTGTCTTACCATTTATTATACTTCTTCTTTATTGTCTTTTCATATACTACTACCTTGCTATTGTTATATCATAATTGTGTAAATTAGGCCCTGTATAGATAACTTTAGTATGTGCTTCCTGGTAGTTAAGGCCACAGCCATCTGCTTGTACTTCTGCTTTGATGTCATCGTCTTCATTCCACCTGCTCGGTGCCTAGGAGTCACCGAGGGAGGGGTGGAGGATTGGCTTAGTCTTTTGACTAACGATCGGATGTGACCTAACACCAAAGGGGCTTCGAATGGGAGACAGGGTGATTCCCCAGGAGATCCAGCACAACCATGGTACGATGTAGGAGGAGGCGAGCCAGCCTAGTTCGAGAGTAGCAGCAGCGACGATGAGATCAGTGAGTGTTTAGTATTTATTACTTCTGCGAGTGATCTGTAGTGAGCACTATGTGTACTGGGCAGGAGCCCTTTTTTCAGTATTTCTTATCGTGGACTATTATATGATATTTTATATATATCACCTTGTGATGTGGACTTAATCTTACATTATTCTACTTTATTTCTCTGTGATGTATGGTTGGCCTGAATGTGAATTTGCTGGCAGAATCGGCATCTTGTAGTGGCGACCTTCTCTAGAGTTGGTGTCACTGCGAGGTGGCGGTTCTGGGCATAAGACTCGGAGGAAATGCAAAAAAAAAGGTCTTACAAATGGTATCTATGCAACATCACAGGTCACTAAGAAACAGGAAGTCCACAACCCTCGGCTCACCCCGCGCGAGCTTAGTTAGCCGAAAAACTAGCATCGGAAGCAGTGGTGTGCCAATGAGGGAAATCACATGCAACAATCCACTCTTACCTAGATTTTTTTCCAACCCTCTTAAAAGTTAACTTTTTCTTCTGTAGCCTTCGACGATCCCTGCCCATAAGCAGGGAACACCTCAGGCTCTGTCTATCATTCCATCCGCTCCAGTTCCTACTCCGTTTCAGCAATCGGAGATGGGACAAGTTCTGACGGTGATCTTGGATTCCAAGACTGGAGAAAGAAGTTGAAGAGGAAGATCTGACTGCTGAAGACCTTTCTGCTGGATATGTCTGGTGTGGGCACAGTGGCAAGATTTACGGGTCTATTAAAAAGGCAGAATTCAACCAGAAGGGAAAACTCCTTGTAGACATTGTAGAGAAAGTACTATTGTGCAAGCCTGGTTCCCATAACAGTATTTCCATGGAAATGTTTGAGGCAATGTGCAGGATCATTGTTTCAAAGAAGACAAACTGGAGAAAGTTTGTATTCCAAAGGATTAAGAACACCTTAAAGACCCCTTCATTTGGAAGAATCATATCAATCTTCCTCCTGAATACCCTTGGCCATATGGTGAAGATGATGCAGCAGTGTCTCCTAATAGAGATCTACACGGACTATACTCCAACTCACTACGAACACACGATGAACTAGCGCACTTACACAAGCATTCTATCGCTCACATACGTTGCCATTCGCATCACAATGTCAAGCAAAAAAAGAAGAACGATCGACTCTAAAACAACGGTCAAAAGAGAGTCGACTTAGTTCCCAAATCAACACAAAGATTGCTACTCTTTTAGAGAACAAGACCAAGGCTATAGGCCAAGATCCGCTCAAGCAAACGAGACCCACACGGTCCGGACACGAAGAACGCGGGAAAGCGATCTCAAGTTCAGAAAAATACCAATGATCGATATTCAAAATCGCGGAGAACACGATGGTTCTTCCTCCACAAACTAAGGAAAGATGCTCTTGAAGGTTTAGAGGTTACCCAACCCAAAAAATGAAAACACACTTGATAAATGTGGGAGAATCACTCTCTCCACGCTTTCCACCGGCGTCGCACCATATGGATCCTTCGGAGTCACACCGAGGGGCTGCCTTCTTTCTTCCTTGGAGTCGCACCAAGAGACCACGCCGGAGACACCCAAAGAGGGGGGCCGAAAATGGAGAAGAGAGGGGAGACAAGGGGGGGCGGCGGCTTGGAGCAAGGCTTGGCCGAAATCCTCCTTAGGGGGGAGCTTTTTTAGGGTTCAATTCTTCTTCTCATTTCTCATAAAAGGCTCCCTTAAATAGGAGATTACAAACACCATCCAACCATCGAAGATTGAGATGAAATCTCATCAACCCGGATGGTTAAACGCACCCCATCATAAAATGTCTATTAGCACACCAGAATAAAAAACATGCCGGAATTAAAAGATTACAAGTTTTTAAATTGCGGAAATAAATAAAGAAAATAAAGTAAGATAATACGAAGGCTTTAGGCCTCCTTAGCGCGGCGCAGGCGGAGGTTATAATGTTGATTTTCGGGGCGCTGAAAGACCATGTGTTGTAACATCTCCAAGTCATCCGCATGTGGGGGAAGTGGTGCGGCATCAATCCCCCCCTCTCAACTTCACGTATCCCCGATGCGTGGTCCAAGAGGAAACGGTGGAGAAGAGCGGCATCTAGTCTTTGAAGCTCGGACTCAAGCACCCAAGAGTCATCGGAAGGTGGATGATCCAGCCATCGAATGAGGAAGCGGCGAGTAGCACCATCAGTAGTAGTAACGGACTCCATGTCCAATATCCTGTCAGGGCTAGAAAAGGTTTTGGGAAACCATGGAAACATGTCAGCATTAGGAATAAAACGTGACTCACCATCCGGCGGTATACCTGTGGAAAGCATGGAAGAGAGATCATCCGATCTACCACTCCCCAACCCATTAGAATTATTTGTGGAAGGAGAAGACGACATAGAAGACAACTCTTGTGGAGGCGGAACAAACATCGTCAAATCCGAAACGTTGAAAATAGGTGAGACACCCCAATCAGAAGGAAAATCCAGAACAAAAGCATTCTCTCCTATTTTCTTCAGAATCCGAAACGGCCCGGCTCGCCTCGGTGCTAATTTCTTAACGGTGCCAGATGGCATTCGTTCGGGAACTAGGCGGACTAAAACTTGGTCGCCGGCTTTAAAGTTTGACGCTCTCCTATTTTGGTTTGCATGTGTTTGATAGGCGTCATATTGAGAGGTCAAGGTCGCCCGAATATGTGCATGTAGGTCATGAATGTGTTGGGCAAAAGATTGTGCGAATTAACTGGCCTTATACGAAGGTGGTAGTGGGACCAAGTCAAGGGGCACCAGAGCATTATACCCGTGAACAACCTCGTTTGGAGACATACCCGTGGATCAATTCTTGGAATTATTATAAGCCAACTGAGCATGGGGGAGATGTAAGTCCCATGTGCCTTTATGGTCACCCACAAGGCACCTAAGGAGATTTCCCAAGCTTCTATTGACCACCTCTGTTTGCCCATCCGTTTGTGGGTGGTAGGCGGCAGAGAATAGTAAATTAGTGCCCATTAGAATCCACAACGTCTTCCAAAAATAACTTGTAAATTTCACGTCCCTATCCGACACAATAGTGTTAGGCACCCCACGATGGCTAACGACATTTTGAAAATACAGCTTGGCAATATGAGATGCATCGTTGGTCTTGCTACAAGGTATAAAATATGCCATCTTGGAGAACCTATCTACAACAACGAATATAGAGCCGTGTCGGTGAAACGTGGGGGAAGACCTAGAACGAAATCCATGCTCACGTCTTCCCAAGGTTTGGATGGAATAGGTAACGGAGTATACAAGCCAACATTGGTCTTAGAACCTTTGGAGACTTGACATGTTCGGCAACTGCTTACTACTCGTCCGACCATGGTCTTAAGTTTTGGCCAATAAAACTTCTCCTCTATGAGCACAATAGTCTTGTCACGCCCGAAGTGGCCACTCAAACCGCCGCTATGCAACTCCCAAATAATGTGTAGTCGTAGGGAAGATTGTGGGATGCATAGCTTCCCGTGCCGAAAGAGATAACCGTCCCTAATAGAGAAGGCCGAGATAGTGGTGGGGGAGTTGTCCTGTGCGGAGAGGTACAACTCCTGGAAATCCGGGCACGTGGCGTACTCATCTTTTATGCGCTCGAACCCAATAACATGCACCTTCATGGTAGAAAGTAAAAGGGTGAGGCGGCTAAGCGCATCGGCGACTCGATTCTCCGAACCCTTAAGGTGCTTAATGTTAAACGTGTATTCTTGAAGGAACGCAACCCACTTCGCGTGCCGTGGGCTGATCTTATGACTACCGTTTATGAATCCAACGCATCGTGGTCATAAAGGAGCACAAATTCCTTGGACAGAAGATAGTGCCTCCAATGATGCAAACACCTCACAATCGCATAGAACTCTCGGTCGTAGTTAGAATAATTAAGCTTTGCGCCCGCCAACTTTTCACTAAAATAACTAATAGGGTGGCCCTCTTGACTTAGGACTCCTCCTATCCCTACCCCAGACGCATCACAAGTAACCTCAAAGACCTTGGTGAAGTCAGGGAGACGTAACACCGGTGCTTCGGTCATGAGTTGCTTGATCCGACGGAAGGCAAAAGTAGCGGACTTCGACCACGCAAACTCTCCCTTTTTCATACAATCAGTAATATGTGCCATGATGCTACTGAAGTCTCGTATAAAATGACGATAAAATGTAGCTAACCCATGGAAACTGCGCACCTCTCGAATACTAGTCGGCTCTGGCCAATCCTTAATCACCTGGGCCTTCCCGGGGTCTACTCGTATACCTTCGGACCCAACAATATAACCTAAGAATTCTACCTCAGAGACTTGAAAAGTGCACTTCTTAAGGTTCAGATAAAGAGTTTCCTTCCGAAGGGTGGAAAGGATTATACGCAGATGTGAGATGTGATCGGCGGGGGTGGTACTATAGATAAGGATGTCGTCAAAGTAGACAACCACGAACTTCCCCATATAAGACTGGAAGACATGAGTCATCATCCTGGAGAATGTGCTTGGGGCGTTGGATAACCCAAAAGGCATCACAAGCCACTCATACAGCCCATCCTTGGACTTAAACGCTGTCTTCCACTCGTCTCCCTGACGGATCCGGATCTGGTGGTAACCACTCCGCAAATCTAGCTTTGAAAAGATGGTGGCACCCGCTAAGACATCGAGGAGATCATCTAACAGTGGGATTGGAAATCTATACTTGATGGTGATTTTATTGATAGCACGACTATCAACACACATCCTCCACGAACCATCCTTCTTGGGGGCAAGAAGGGCTGGAACAGCACATGGGCTCAAACTAGCCCGAATGAACCCCTTTTCAGCAAGTCCTCTATCTGGACTTGTAACTCCTCGTGGGCAGCGGGAGGAAGTCTATAGTGGGGCTAATTGGGTAGGGATGACACAGGGATAAGATCTATAGCATGTTGTATATCCCTAAGTGGGGGTAACGTCGACGGAAGCTCGTCGGGGTAAACATCCCTATACTCATCTAGCAAGGCCCGAAACTCTCTAGGCAACCCATCTACCGTGCCCGAATCAGTCGTCGTACTCATAAGAACTAACGCATACATCACTCCCTCTAAAAATGGGTCTCTCCCAAACTCCTTCCTGCCGACTAGACTCAACGTCTTCCTCTCGACCGGGACAGTGGTGTCCTTAGGTAACGCAACTGGTTCCTTCAGAACGGTCGGGCTCAAAGTAATGGTCTTACCCTTAAATTTAAACTCATAGGAGTTGGCCCGGCCATAATGTGTCACATCACGGTCATAGAGCCAAGAGCGGCCTAATAACACGTGGCATGCGTCCATCGGTAATACGTCACACCATATCTCATCCGTGTACGATTTGATCGAGAGGGGAACTAGGCATCGCTTGGTAACTGGGACAGTGATCTTGTTAATCCAAGCTACTTGATACGGGGTCGGGTGTGGCTCTGTGGTCAAGGCCATACGTGTGACGGCGTTCTCAGAAACGACGTTTACAAAACTTCCACTATCGATAATCAGCTTACACAACTTCTCACCACTCCTAAAGATCAGGGAAAAGATGCTCGTCCTCTTCCAATCATCTAAGGGACGAGGGGTGGTCAAGATACATCGCATCACTATTAGGTAGCGTTCGTCCTCCAAATCACTTGGGACTCCCTCAAGGTCCTCCTCCTCCATAGCCTCATAAACTAGGTCGGCGGGGTCGGTCTCCGCATCCAAAAGGGCTATGGCTCGAGTTTTTGTAGGACACTCAAAGGCGTAGTGACCCTGAACCCCGCAAGCATAACATGTGGTGTTAGCCTTGCTAACCTTTCCTATGGGGATACGCTCACTCGTGGGATTCCTAGAGTTTCTCGCAGTGATCACTACCGATCTAGACTCGGCGGTCTTAGGTTTTCCTTTATCGTGGGTGGTAGATGAAGATGCCCCAAACGTGGTCAAACTCTTCGTACGGGAGTAACGAGAGTGGGCCTTCGAAGCCAGATGCTTTTCAATGTCAAGAGCGGCATTGAATGTCGTATTCAGATCTGTGTGACCATATCTCAAGAGCTTCCTCTGAATGTCAGGGTGGAGCCCCTTACGAAACCGAGATAGTGTAACCTCAGGGATCTCTCGAAGATCACAACGCACCATACGGTCTTTCAGCTTGCCCATATATTCAGCCACCGAGTTTGAGCCTTGCCGAAGGGTGGCTAGCTCATCGAACATTTGAGTTCGGTGGTAGGCGGGGACGTATTGGTCAGTGAGTAAGTTCTTCATCACCAGCCATCCAATGAGTGGGACTTCCTGCCCGGCTCCTAACCTACGCTCTTCATTCAGCCAATATGTTTTCGCTCGACCCGTTAGCTTCATCCTGGCAACCCGGACCTTTTGGGGATCCGTAAGATGGTGCCATTCGAAATAACATTCAATATCCACTACCCAAGTAAGGAAAATCTGGGGGTCTCCCAAACCATCGTAAGTGGGGGCGTCGATCTTAATGGCTCTAGTGATATCAGTGCCACGATCCGGACGACGTCTACGAGGAGGGGCTCGAGGATAGCCTTCATCCGAATCCGAATCATGAGCCCGTTGTTGCGGATTGGGCAGCTCATCATTAGCCGCTGGGGGTGGTGTTCCCCTTTGATTCAGAAAAATCTGGGCTAACATGGTCCTAATCTCCGTCATCTCACCACGTAGCTCCTCTATAGCCTCCGTGCTAGGATCTACTTGTTCGTTCGCTGCCATCCTAAAGGTGGGCGGTAACTCCACGGCGTATTCCCTGCCTAGCCTCGTGCGCATGCAAATTTGAACAACTAGAAGACACAATGAAAAAGTTATTTTTTTGACGGACCTAACGAGAGCGAAACGAATTTTTTTTTTGTTTTAAAGTTGCTGGAAATAAACTCAGGAAGCTACAGAAAAACTTTTTTTTTTGAATTTTGGCAAAATTTCAGATTTCAGACCGCTATTCGCACACCACCTGGACAGAATTACGACGGTTCCAATTTTCAGGCCAGCCTAACGAGGTCGAATCGAAAAAGTTTCAGTTTTAATGTTGCTGGAAATACTTTCAGGAAGCTACATGAAAACTTTCAGATTTTTCTGACAAGTTTAAATTTTTTTTTTGAGTTTTTACTAAACGCAGACCAATCCGAAAATTTTCAGATTTTCCTTTTGATTAAAACGACCAACAATGATCGCATCGAGGATTTTTGCAACGTGGGAGTTGAAACGACCTGCTTTGATACCAAATTGATGCAACAGTGTCTCCTAATAGAGATCTACACGGACTATACTCCAACTCGCTACGAACACACGATGAACTAGCGCACTTACTTACACAATCATTCTATCGCTAACATACGTTGCCATTCGCATCACAATATCAAGCAAAAAAAGAAGAACGATCGACTCTAAAACAGCGGTCAAAAGAGAGTCGACTTAGTTCCCAAATCAACACAAAGATTGCTACTCTTTTAGAGAAGAAGACCAAGGCTATAGGCCAAGATCCGCTCAAGCAAACGAGGCCCACACGGTCCGGACACGAAGAATGTGGGAAAGCGATCTCAAGTTCAGAAAAATACCAACGATCGATATTCAAAATCGCGGAGAACACGATGGTTCTTCCTCCACAAACTAAGGAAAGAAGCTCTTGAAGGTTTAGAGGTTACCCAACCCAGAAAATGAAAACACACTTGATAAATGTGGGAGAATCACTCTCTCCACGCTTTCCACCGGCGTCGCACCGTATGGATCCTTCGGAGTCACACCGAGGGGCTGCCTTCTTTCTTCCTTGGAGTCGCACCAAGAGACCACGCCGGAGACACCCAAAGAGGGGGGGCCGAAAATGGAGAAGAGAGGGGAGACAAGGGGGGGGGGGGGGGGGGGGGCGGCGGCTTGGAGCAAGGCTTGGCCGAAATCCTCCTTAGGGGGGAGCTTTTTTAGGGTTCAATTCTTCTTCTCATTTCTCATAAAAGGCTCCCTTAAATAGGAGATTACAAACACCATCCAACCATCCAAGATTGAGATGAAATCTCATCAACCCGGATGGTTAAACGCACCCCATCATAAAATGTCTATTAGCACACCAGAATAAAAAACATGCCGGAATTAAAAGATTACAAGTTTTTAAATTGCGGAAATAAATAAAGAAAATAAAGTAAGATAATACGAAGGCTTTAGGCCTCCTTAGCGCGGCGCGGGCGGAGGTTATAAAGTTGATTTCCGGGGCGCCGAAAGTCCTTGTGTTGTAACATCTCCAAGTCATCCGCATGTGGGGGAAGTGGTGCGGCATCAGAAGAGAAACATGGGAACACCTCTATATTCTTCAAAGAGGTTAAATTCAAAGATGCTGGATAGATGGGAGAGAGTTATTTAAAAAACCCCTAAGATTACCCAAACAGCTGAAAATGGAAAGAAAAAGAAAGCTATGATAGTTGATGACTCAGAGGAGGAAGGGTCCTCTAGCAGTTCTGACAAAGGAGGAGCATCATCAATTTTAGACACAAACCTGCCCAAGGCTTTTGAGGAAGAAGGAGCCCTATCTATACCAAACCCTGCTTTGACAGAGGGAGATGTAGCTCTAAATCAAATGCTTCAGAGGATATGAGCGAACCTACTAACACAGAGGTTAATGAAGAAAGAAGAAGCCCCATTTTGGGTAGTAATCCAGTTGAGGGGGAGTACCTGGTTGGATGCTCAGCCCAAGATACTGAGAGGGTTGGGGAGCCCCATCTGGGGAGCTCTACCCTGGAGGATCAAGCTGAAGGACCTGCAGCTGAGAAAACAGTTCAGGAGAAGGATGCTTTAGAGAAGGCAGCTGAAGACAATGTGCCAGAGAAGGTTGGAAGTTCTGATCTCCAGACTGGGCTTGACCTAGCTCTAATCAATGGCAAGCAAGTGCTGGTGGAAGAAGATGAGCAAATGCAGGTAGACTCTCCTGATCTTCTGGCTCAAGACAGTGCTCCTAGAGGTTCCAGAGGAAAATGTTGCTCCAGAAGTGGATGTAGCTGGACCATCTACTGATCACTCAGGCTCCCTGTTCCACATGATCATAGCCTTGCTGAATGTTCCAAGGGAAAAGATAGAAAGGTTCATTATACAGTCTGTAGATGTACTAAAGCAAAAAATGAAGGTTGAGCTGCAAACTGTGAAGGATGATAAACATCATTTCAACACTCAACACACTCACTTCTTTCACCTGGCAGATCCCACTATGGAACATATTGGCGAGGAGGTCAACAGAGTTCGGCACCAAACCCATGAAATCATGCAGAATCAGTCAACCATTTCCCAAAATATGGAGTGTGCATTTAAACAGGTGGTAGGTTTCATGAATCAAGATAGAGATCAACTTCTAAATAGATAAATGAAAACACTCAGACTATAGATGGACATTTACTAGTAGTAAGAAATAACTTGGATGAGGCTGAACAACACCTACATGAGAGGATAAATTTGGTACAAGTAGCCCTTGATGATCACATTGTTGAAGAAGTCCTAAAGGGGGAGAAGGTAATGATAAATGCTGGCTCAAATCAAGCCATGTGGACTGTCAATCAAGTTAAACAAGCTTTATTGAAGCCTCCCTCAGCTTATGAGTTAGCAGAACCTTCTGAGAGCACTGCCTCAAAGATATATGGCACAAAAGTTGGAGATTCCGCCAGCTCTAGAAAAAGGAAAAGGGTTCAGAGCAAGAGGTACAGACAGAAGAGGCTATGGGAAATTGAGCAGGATCCACAGTCATGCAAGTGGAGTCCTAACTCTAGGAACCTGATCCCAGAAGCCTGGATGGAATTTTGATACCCTCAAGATGGGTTAGAAAGAGTTTACTATTCTGCTGATTGGAATCTGCATTTAACTCAAAAGGAGAAAAGGAGAAATCGTAAGCTAGCATTCCCTCATGGTCCTCCTCCTTCTACAAAGAAAATTCCAAAACCAATAAGTTTCTATGAAAGGCAGAGGAGAAAAGGAAAGGGAAGAAGCAGTAGGACCTGAAGATCATAAAATTCTTTTGTCTAAAAATGTCATGGGCAAATGACTGAAATATTTTGTTTTAAAACATTATCTCTATTTATATCATGTTGATAGATGAATCATATAATACTTGATGAATGTCATCAAATTTTGATTCTATTTATCATTTGACATTTATCATTGAAGTGAGTTATGACTTCTTCAAATAGGGGGAAATTATTGGGAACAGTGCTAACAATGTTCCTGATTTGAAGAAGTTCTCAGAACAATGATAAATGCGCTATGTATTTGATGGTATATTTTATTCATGACTGTAGAAGATAAACCATATGTCCAGTAATTTTCTAAAGTCCAAAATCATCAAGAAGGACTGGCCATATCGTTGAGATGATATACATATCGTTGAAATGCATCAAAGCTACATCACTAGTAACAAACAATAAAAGTAACGAAAATTCACTAAGTAAAATATCGTCTCAAGACTCAGCAGATGAATCGTTGAGAAAGGTATCATATCGTCGAGTCAGTTTCGACGATATCATCTTGAAGAAAGCTTATCATTGATAAAGCTAAGATTGGATGTTTTGACGATATCGTCTTGATGAAGATGTATAGTGTTGAAGGTTGAAGAAAGCTTATCATGGATAAAGCAAAGTTTAGATGTCTCAACGATATCATCTTGATGAAGAGGTATAGCCTTGAAGATTAAAGACATAACTCATTAAGTCATGAAGAATGGTTCATGTAGACAAACATCGGTTTGAAGATCTTATATCATCTAGAAGAAGCAATATCCTTGAGATATCAAGTAAAGTCTTGAAGAAGGAAGTATATCAACGATGTAAGTTTATAAAGGATGTAGTCTAAATCACCTAGAGGGGGGGTGGGTGAATAGGTTTCTTTTATTTTCTTTTTATTAGTCTATATGTTTTTTGGTTAAGAGCAAGCAAATGATCAAACACAAAGAAAGCACACAAGCATCTATAGTGGTTCCCTAAGACAGTGTGTCTATGGGTAGTCCACTTTCCCCCTTCACCCTTCTAACAGTGTGTTAGATAGGTCTAACTCCTCCAATCTCAGCTCCAAGAGCTTACAACACAGATCCCTCAGGATCTCTCAGGTTTTCCCAAACCCTACCTCAAGCTCTGCAGCCCTACCTCAGATCAGCCACTGATCCTACAACTCAAACCCCTTCCATGTCCTACCTCAGAGGAATCCTCCTCCTACAGCTCATGCAATAGTGCCCTACAACTCAGGCTAAATAGCCCTATCTCAAATCTTCACAGATCCTACCTCAAGCTGTCCTCACAGCTCTACAACTCAGATCAACTGATCCTACAAACTCAGTCCTTCAGCCCTACAACTCAGAACCCAAAGGTTCCTACAATCTCAGACCAAATGGTCCTACAATCTCAGGCAAATTGCCCTACATAAAAGTGAGTTTAAATCTTACTACAGCAGACAGTAGTTGAAGGAAGTCTCCTATAGTTCCTACACAGCTTGTGCTTCCTTGTAGCTGGAGATGTTGATGGCAACTACTATCTGATCTTCCTCTTCAGATGAAGGATGGAAGATCACCTTGCTCCTTCTTATAAAGGAGATAACTTTCTCTCTCAGTTTCTTCTTCCTTGTTCAGTGAGCAGGAGGAGAGAAATGAGAGCTTCGACCATCATTAGAACAGTTGATTTCTTTTGGCACACGACAGACACTCTCATAAGTGCCCTAATTTCTCTGATCTTCAACGACTCTTAGCCGATCTTCTGAGAAGTATGGGAGAGACTAGTGTTCCCCACACTGCCTTTCTGTATCTTGCAACATGGCCAGAGCTCGCACTCTGCGATCGACGAACTTGCCATACACTGAGTTCGACGATCTTGCTCCACTCTGTGTTCGACGAATTGCCTTCTGGGTTCGACGAACACGCAAAGTATCAGCGCTTGCTTCTGCTGTCTCTTTTCCCATATCAGCGGATCCAATGAGACAGACAGCCTTCTCAGCGGTTTCTTCTATCTGCAGCTCCTTCCCCGTCTCAGCTGATCCGCTGAGACAGTGAGCTCGTCTTAGCAGATTTGACCCTTCGTCTCAGCGGTTCTGCTAAGACAATTCTTCATCTCCCAGGAGTTGATTTCTCCTGAACTAAGTGCATGATTGGACCTTTCTCTTGAGTTACCTGAACCTGTATTTCTTACAGAAATATGGCTTTATCAAATACAACATTCACTTAGCATTGCATGATGACCCCTCTTCAAATCAAGGGAATTTGATGGCAAATTCCCAACAATCTCACCCTATTTGAAGAGGGCAAAATACCTACCAATGCTAAGTAGCAACTTAATCAAAGAATATGTCATATCACAGATATTAAGAGTTATTGCATTTCATGACATTTGAAGATAAAGAAGATTTATGTTGACATTAACAGTTTCTTACCTATGTGAATTATCATTGGATACAAATATAAACTACACATAAAGATGTATTACATTTATGTTCATTAAGTGAAGATTTAACATTTCTTCATTACTGTGAGTACTTAGCACAGAATACTGAATGTAGAAACACAGATATTCAAATGCAACATACATATACTAACAATAAATGACACATATGATTTTCAGAAGATGAAATATCATTTCATTTAAATGATCAAAACAGACATAAACAATTAGTTCAAGTCATATTTATACATTGAATAATTTAGGGAGCTTCTTAGAGTAGAGTCTTCTTGGATGGTCCCTGGGAAGAGCTTTCTCCTTCTTCTTCAGATTTTCTCTTCCTAGCTTCAGCAGTAGCCTTCATCTTTTCCTTCACTTTGAAGTATAGAAATGGCTTGGGAAGGTATCTTGGGGGAATCCTTATAGGAGTTTCCCTTCTTACCATATTTTCTTTGAGAATCCTTTCCCTTAGAGACTCCCTCTCTAGGTGCTTGATCCATTCAGCAGATGAGTAGACATGGACAATATCCTTCAGTGGATTGCCATGGCTGACACAGGTGTTGACTACAATTGTGTCCAATTCCAGATTGTCATCCTCATAGAGTGGATCATCTAATTTTTCCATTCTCTTCTGGGCCATATATTCTTCAGCAGTCTGAATGACCTCTCTCCTTCTCCTATTTGATTCCCTCTCATCTTGAATCAGTTTAGATTGACCTTGAAAGTCAAAATCTTCAGGTCTATTTGGATTCAATATAGGAAGGTTTAAGGCAATCCTTGTTCCTTGTAACACCTTTAGACTGGTGATCCAATGATCATCATTTACCTTCTTAACCATAGTTAGAAGATTTTCTTGAATTGCATTTGATGCATTATTGACCTCTTCCACAACTTTCTTGTGGGCTGCTTCCTGGTTAGTGATTAGCAGGCGGTGGGCATTCTCCATGTTGGTATTTAACCTTATATAAGCCCCTTTCAGTTTTGCACATAGCTTGGCAACCTTCTCCTCCCCCTTTTTGCCTTCTTCAAATATCTTTTTCTCTATTTCAGAGTGTTGATCTATTATGGATTGGGAGAGAGTTTGAAATGTGTTGTCTACATCCTCCAGAATGTTTTCCTTTACCTTGTCAATGTGGGACATGACATGCCTGCTAGATGTGTTAGCCACTTGAGCCATCCTGGCAACTGCTTTCTCCCATACATTTTCATTCTTGTAAAGATGATTCTTTACATATGTAATGTCCTTTGTGGAGTCCCCTTGATGATCTGCAATTTGCTTCAGAACAGTGTGCTGGGCAGCAATAGTGCCTTTGGCCATCTCAAACCACCTGGTCATTTGCTGGAGGATATGAGTAGAAGCAGTAGTGACATCATGGATTTGGGTATTCAGCTCAGTCCTTACTGCAGCCACCCTTGACTCTATTCTTTGCTCACTAGCTTGGATCTCCTGAGATAATGTTGTTCTTGTAGCATATAACTCCTCCCTTATTTGAATAGTGGCACCTTGAACCTTTTCAGCAACAAGCTCTTTCACAGACAACATCTGACCCTCAATGATGGATTGTATTGAGTTCAGCAGGTCAGATGTGTACAGCACAGCTGCAGGCCTTTCCTGGGCCACTTCTTTCTCCACTACCCCCTCTGCTTCATTTCTGGCCTTCTCCATTGCAGGTTCAGATCTTGGCAGCTCTTCAGCATTTGGGCTGTGCTCCCCCTCACTAGCACCCCCACCATTATCTCCAAAGAGTGGGCTATGCTCCCCCTCACTCAGAGCATCCATATTTGGAGAATTTTGTCTAGGAGAACCATGAATAAGTGAGTTCAGGAGTTCATCTTCAGCTGGGGGAATAGCTGGATCAGTATCAATCTGAGTTGGCTCAGAAGTAGAATCAACTCTTCCCAGGAGTTCATCATCCCCATTTGTCCTGGGAACATTTTCTCCTCCCACACCTTTCATGTGATCTTGAGGATCATCATTCTTCTTGGAGGACTCAACACCTCCTACCTCACTCTTCTTTACTTTCTTCTTCTTCTCCTTCAGCTCAGCCACCATAGAGGGTTGGCTCGTGGGGAGGACCCTTGTTGACCTATCTAGTGTCTTAATATCCAACCTCTTCAAGTAGTGGATGTTAATACCCTTGATGGAGGAAAATTCTCCTGGATAAGCCTTCAACAGGAAGAGTGAGAGGATCCTTCCTAGGTTAGGAGCCTGCAGACATTGCTTTATCCTTTGGTACAGGACATTTCCCCAGCAAGTCCTTTTCTTCAAGATGATCCTTACAACCAGCTCAAACATGGGTTATGAGATTGTGTCATGTGATCCTGGCTTGCACAGAAGGGCTTTTCCCACTATGTCACACAACAGCTTCCCCTTTTGGTTGAAGAATTTCTTCTTCAGAGATGAAGTCTGGGAATCACTGTAATCACACCATCTTAAGGCTTGCTCCTTGTCTGATGCAGATATCTCATCTTCTTCCAATGTAGGTAGGTGTAGTACCTTTTCCAATCTCTTAGGGGACAGTTTCACCCTTATCTCTCCAATTTTAGACGATAAGACATCCTTAGAAGATGACAGCTTAGCATTTGCATAGAACTGTAGCACTTCATGCTTGAATATCTGAGAGGGTTCAGATAGCAAGAAGTCTAGGCTGGCATCAGAAATGAGGGAGTTGACACCTAGAATCTCTGGTGAGGCATAAAGAAAGCCATCCCTCACCAACTCATAGCCTTCAAGCAACTCCTTCACAATCTTGGGCGCCATTTGGTCGAAGAGAAGAATGCTGGGACGGAAGGGTAGAAGTTTCGTCTCGGCGGCTGGAGTAGTGTAAGAGAATGTGAATAGTCATCTAACACAGTCTGCTATTTATACACTAGGTCTTAGTGTTAACCTAATCGACTCAGCGGAACAGCTGAGAAGATTTACCTAAAATTTCATCCTACGACAGAGTTCGTCGAACTCAAACTAGAGTTCGTCGAGCCTTAACTAAGTTTATCTAAAACATTAACATAAGACTGAGTTCGTCGAACTCAAGGCTGAGTTTGTCGAACTCAAGCTTAACGTTCGTCGAACTCAGGACAGAGTTCGTCGAACCCAGATTTTTCTTAGTTGTTAAAATGTAATCTGAAGCATAACATAGGCAGATTGTACTGGTTAATCTTATAATCCACTTTAACATTATTAGAGACAGCTTTTGATGATAATTTCATAATAGGAAGGAGACATACTTACCTTGAGGATTTAGTCCTCTAACTGATGTTTACTTCATGATATCAACTTCCTTTTTTTCATATGCCATGGGCACCCACTGTCCAAGTACCAAGTGATGATTAAGCTGGTACTTGAACTAACCTGCAAGGAAATTAGTTATCCTTAGGACCCCAAAAATCTTTGGGTCCTAGGTCCTTGTTAGCCTGATGAGATGACCTTGCTCTAGCTTCTCCCTTTGCAGGAAGGCCCATCTTTGCACATGGCACATTAGGGTTGTGCCAACAGTCTATGGCAAAGTGTCCTACCTTACCACAGCACCAACATTCATGAATATTATATCTCCTCTTCTGAACATTTCTTAGGTAATTAGAATTACTTTGCCTGTGTTCAGGAGGGGAGACATCTGCATTCTTCCTATTTTTCTCAGCAATGATTTGACTGAAAGTCAATCTAGGTGCTGTCTTGATGCTCTTTGTCTTGATGTCATCAGCCTGCTTTGGCTTGGCAGCCATACAAGATATGATGGCATTAAACACTGAGCAACAAACCTTGTCAACAGATTTGACATCAGTTATGCTCTTTGCTGAAGCAGATTTGGATGAGCTTGCACCCTTATTCTTGACTGGAGGAGCTGAAGTACTAAATACAAAAGGTCCAGGTTGGACCAGTTGAATTTCCTCGTGGGGAGACTTAATGGCACTCAATCCCATGCCCTTTCTTCCACTATGGGAAGGAGTGTTTTCCTTCCTATAGGTACTTCCATTCCTCCAGTGACCATACATGCTTTCATGGTCATACCTGCTGGAGGGAAGTAATACCCTTTGAAAGGTGTAATGAGGCTTAGCCTTCCCCTTGCTCTTCTCTCCACTCCCTTCTCCTACTTCCATTTTTTTGAATCCTAGTCCTCTCCTATTGGTTTGAGAGGAGAAGGTGTCAATAATAGGAAGCACAGATTTGGGCTTGGAGAATTGAGCCACCAGGCTCTTCTCCTTCACAAGCTTCTCCTCAAGGTCCTTGATGACCTTGTTATTTAGGGAAATAATGCTTAATTGCACAATTGTTAACCCCTGTAAATGGCTAATCTGTCTACTCATCTGAGACACCAGGGTGGTAGGTTCAGTGTAGTCATTTTTAGTCATCTTAAGAGAAACAATTTCCTGGGCTTGCCCTTGGCAAGCTTCTTGCTCTTCTTCAGAGCTTCCAAAAGAGCACCATACTTGTCAATCAATTGATTGACATCTTCCTCAGTTTCTGAACCACTTCCACCAATTGATGAAGGTACTTCAGATTCTGGAAATGCATCATGATTAGAAAGAGAAATTGAATGAATTGGTACCTGATCATTGTCAGTCATATTCTGACTACCTTCCTCATCTGTGAAGGCCATAAGGCCTAGCTGGACATTGTCTTCTTCATCCTCCTCTTCATCACTATCTGAGTGTGATAGAGAGGCCCTGACTCCAACTTTTGCAGCTGGATAGTCTTCATCTTCTTCTGCTGCATACATCCCAATGTAGGCTTCTTCTTCATTCTCTGAATCTGATGTTGAAGGATCAGATTCACTCCAGCTCCTTTCTTTCTTTGCTAGGATGGATCTTTCTCCCTTCCTATCCTTGTGGTGTTGATGCTTCTTTTCACCACTCTCCTTTCTTATGACTGGACAGTCAGCTATGACATGTCCAGGTTTGCTGCAGTTATAACAAATAATGTTATTAGAAACATGTTTACTAGGTTTAGAATCATACCTGTCACCTTTTGGGTGCAGTCTTTCAGATTTTCTGCTATCCTTCTTGTAGTGTGATGATGAGGAGGGCATGTTCTTCCATGGCTTCTTCTTTATCATTTTCTTGAACTGCTTAGAAAAGGCAGCAAACTCTTCATCAGAGGAAGAACTTCCTGAGGTGCTGACTTCAGGTTCAACACTTCTCCTTGGATGAGACACCATCCTGCCCTTGCTTCTCTTGGAGCCGTCAGCTTTGAGAAATACAGATTTCTCCCTTGCTTGAGCCCTTGAAGAGGTGTCCTCTTCCTTCCTTGCAGACAGCTGCATCTCATAGGAGAGCAGCTTCCCAAACAAGGTGTGAGTTGGGGTCTCACCAAGCTTAGCCACTTCCCTGATGGCACAGATTTTTGTGTCCCAGTCCCTTGTTAGAGACCTAAGGAACTTATCATTCAGCTCATAGTAGGTGAATGCCCTCTCATAGGTTCTCAGCTCATTAACTATTCTGAAGAACCTCTCATAGCACATGGAGATGCTTTCCTGGCTCTACTGCCTGAAGGCTTCATACTCTTGATTAAGGAGTGACTTCCTATCATCCCTTACTTCAGCTGTAATGAAGATCCTTGGATTAGATGCTTCCATAAACAGTCTGATCCTTTGCTTCCATATGCCAAAATTTTCTTTGTTGCATATGTGAAACTTCATAGATCTCATTTCCTTCTGCAATCCAGAGGAAGCCATTGGATTGTGAAGTGACTATACCTTTATGGGATCTGGTCAGACAGTTATGTCCTTCTTGACCAACCTAGCTCAGATACCACTTGTAAGTTTATAAAGGATGTAGTCTAAATCACCTAGAGGGGGGGGGGGGGTGTGAATAGGTTTCTTTTATTTTCTTTTTATTAGTCTATATGTTTTCTGGTTAAGAGCAAGCAAATGATCAAACACACAGAAAGCACACAAGCATCTATAGTGGTTCCCCAAGATAGTGTGTCTATGGGTAGTCCACTTTCTCCCTTCACCCTTCTAACAGTATGTTAGATAGGGCCAACTCCTCCAATCTCAGCTCCAGGAGCTTACAACATAGATCCCTCAGGATCTCTCAAGTTTTCCCAAACCCTACCTCAAGCTCCGAAGCCCTACCTCAAATCAGCCACTGATCCTACAACTCAGACCCCTTCCAGGTCCTACCTCAGAGGAATCCTCCTCCTACAGCTCATGCAATAGTGCCCTACAACTCAGGCAAAACAACCCTAACTTAGATCTTCAAAGATCCAACCTCAAGCTATCCTCACAACTCTACAACTCAGATCAACTGATCCTACAAACTCAGGCCTTCAGCCCTGCAACTCAGAACCCAAAGGTTCCTACAATCTCAGACCAAATGGTCCTACAATATCAGGAAAGTTGCCATACAGAAAAGTGAGTTTAAATCTTACTACAGTAGATAACAGTTGATGGAAGTCTCCTGTAGTTCCTGCACAGCTTGTGCTTCCTTGTAGCTAGAGATGTGGATGACTGCTACTATCTGATCTTCCTCTTCAGATGAAGGATGGAAGATTACCTTGCTCCTTCTTGTAAAGGAGCTAACTTTCTCTCTCAGTTTCTTCTTCCTTGTTCAGTGAGCAGGAGGAGAGAAACGAGAGCTTCGGCCGTCATTAGAACAGTTGATTTCTTTTGGCACACGACATACACTCTCATAAGTGCCCTAATTTCTTCTTTTATACATCTCTGGTCTTCAACGGCTCTTAGCCGATCATCCGAGAAGTATGGGAGAGACTGGTGGTCCCCACACTGCCTTTCTGCAGCTTGCGCCATGGCCAAAGCTCACACTCTGTGATCGACGAACTTGCCATACACTGAGTTTGACGATCTTGCTCCACTCTGTGTTCGACGAACTGCCTTCTGGGTTCGACGAACACGCCAAGTCTCAGCACTTGCTTCTGTTGTCTCTTTTCCCGTCTCAGCGGATCCGCTGAGATAGATAGCCATCACAGTGGTTTCTTCTATCTGCAGCTCCTTCCCCGTCTCAGCTGATCCGCTGAGACAGTGAGCTCGTCTCAACGGATTTGACCCTTCGTCTCAGCTGTTCTGCTGAGACAATTCTTCATCTCTCAGGAGTTGATTTCTCCTAAACTAAGGGCATGATTGGCCCTTTCTCTTGAGTTACCTGAACCTGTATTTCTTACAGAAATATGGCTTTATTAAATACAACATGCACTTAGTATTGCATGATGACCCCTCTTCAAATCAAGTGAATTTGAGGGAAAATACCCAACAGAAATTATCGTCATGAAGAATATATAACGTTTATATTGATCTTGATGATATCAGTTTGAATGAGTATTATCCCCTTGACAGTTGAAGAGTTGCATTTAATGCACATGCGTTCTTGGAAATTATAATTCAGGGAATGTGCACGCCGTCTATCTTATGCTCCAATTAAGGAGTAATAAATGATATATTCTCTACAGAATATAGTCGTTGCACAGTATTTAATGAAGAATATTATTACTTCCATATTATGCAAGTTCCAAGAACGGCAAGGCATTTATGATAATTTATTCTGCCTTTTCTTTCAAATAATCTATCAGGCAAATTATGGAAGAATTTTGTAAGGGATTTTATGCAAAGTTATAGAAGAATATAAAAGAAAGGAATTGTCAATTTCACAACTCTCGACTTTCTTACAACATACTGATTCTGATCAAGAAAAGAAAAGAAGAGATCAAGTAGAAAATTTTCATCACTTGGCTGAGAAGACAAGAAAGACTCTTCCCCTATACAAGAAGTGCATCTATCAACTAACGAGAAGATTCAAAAGAAAGGCTATGTAATCCACAAGATCACTAGGCTTAAATCTGCAATAAGAAGAAGAAGTCTGCTAATCAAAGCTTATATCTTGAATCCTTCTCTTCTACAACAGAACAACATATTTCTTATTCTGTAGGATTCTTTGTAAGCCTGAGCTTGTACGATCTTGTAACATATCTGAGTGGGTAGGGTTCTGTGTAAGCATGAGTCCTGTATGATTCTTTGTGAGCCTGAGGTTGGTAGGTGATGCATAAATCTAGCACATTGCTATAGGCGGTAGCACGACTGCGGCACGAAATGGCAGTGTACCGATCGTTCAAGTAATATAAAACGAGGAGTGAATCCCCGAGTATCGAATCTCGAAGGAACACAGTAAGGTGGAGTTTACTTTTAAGGATGGACTTGAGATTGAAGTCCTTTAGGTCGGATGGATTGCGGAAGGCTTGGATAGGATTGTGGAAAATAAAGTAAAATAACTACAACTACTCTTATGCAGGCCTTGAGCGCATTGCTTCGCTAGGCTGGATTGAAAACTACGTAGGCCTTGAATGCACTACTTCGCTAGGCGGATGGACGAGTAGGCAAGCGGATGAGGTGGATAAGTGCGGAATCGAACTGTGTAGGCCTTGAGCGCACTACTTCATGAGGCGAATGGATTACACGGGCTGCTATGCCACGCTTCGCTAGGCGGATGGAAGAGTAGGCTTGCGGATGGAATGGTTCGCACCGGCGGAGTCGAGGTGGATTACACGGCCCGTTAGCACCGCTTATCTTGGCGCATGGAAGAGTAGTCTTACGGAATGGTCAAGTAGGCTAGCGGAATGGAGTGGTGGATAAAAAATGGATGGGGGCGCACCTCTTACACACATATGATCAATATAATTTCATAAAAATTAAATAAACATTATAAAGCATGGTTCATAGTGCACATCATCAACAGATAAGAGATCTAACAATTACAACTACCAATACAAAGAGAGAGAGAGCAAGGAATCAACCCAATTCAAAGCCTTGTTGAAGATTCACGGCTGGAATCCCTGGGTTGTCAATCCGCGTCCAAGATCGGTCCTCAACTGCGTCTGGGGTAGAGAAGGCTGTCACTACCTTCCAATGGCCCGTCTTCTTCGTGTGACGATCCAGCCGCACAACCAAGCTTCCTTCTCCTTGGATAATGGTGGATGTAGGGCTAGATCCCTCTCCTTGGAGCTCGAGGATGATGGAGGAGGCCTAAGTGGGCGGAGAACCTGCGGAAAGGGCGAATACGGTGGAGCTCTTGGGACGGGGAAGAAGATCGATCCGATTAGGGCGAAAATCTGTGCTTTTATAGAAAACAATCAAAAATTTGGTCACGCACGGTCGAACGCACGACCGTGCGTGAACCATGTGATATTAACTGAGAACAAAGGCCAGGAAGATAAAGTAGTCGCGCCCGTGCGTTTTACTCACGCACAGTCGAAGCCGACCGTGCGTAAAAACGCACTGGCAAATTCAGAAACCTCGAAATCCGGCGAACAACTGGAGGCCGTGCATTTTGTTCGCGCACGGTTGAGACCAACCGCGCGTGAAGAAAATGCACGAGCGTGGCAGATCACCATATTGACCAGCCGATCATTTCGCACGACCGTGCGCCAAGTGAATGCACGACCGTGCGATTCATGCTGGGTGAATTCTGGGCAGTATGGATGATATGCCCACCTGCACAACGAATCCACATGCTTGGAAGACACCTCCATCACAAGTATAATAACAGAAAAAGAATGGGGAGCAAAATGTGCTTGCCCCCAACAAAATAGTGCGCAATTGCACACCACAATGGGACAAAATGTGCACTTCGTGTGAGAAGAGTGAACAAGTGAAATATAAGCATTAATGAACTAAAAGTGAAGTGCAAGTGCGTGAAAATGAGCCCAGATGAGTCCGAAAAACCCTATATAAATTGGACTCATCACACCCCCAGACTTACCTGTTTGCGCGTCCCGAGCAAACAAATCCTGCGGGATAAGAAAATGGTAGTTAGCGTAGAGAATTGCAAAGAAAGAGTAGGATGCGAAGTATCATACTCATATAAATAGAAATTCTGCAAAAGAAGATTCTAACTATAATATCTAATTTATAATAGTATAAATGCGTAAATAAAGATTTAAGTTTACTCAGATGGTGAATCATGAAGAATTTTGCAATCATGCCCCGGTGTGAAAGTAGACAAGCCACTCAGGAGGGTGTTGCTAAAGACCGGAATTCAGGGGTAACTCCGCTGAAATCCATCAACGTCATGAGCCATAAGCTTGCCCGGTCACACTCTCTCTACGATGCTAGCAAACTCAAAATGTGAATCAGTAGGGCTTTCGGGTTTTTACGAGGCTTAGGTTACGGAATGATATACAATGATAAACATGACGGCTACGCAACCCAAATGAGCTAAAAGACAATGCTGCACCCAAACAAGCCCAAGAACAATGCTAGTGTGAGACACCCCCAGACTTAGCTTGAAAATTGGGTGTGCACACATCCCACTCCAAACAAATACCAACTGAATTTTTCTATTACGCCCAAGGGGATTTCTTTTCATTTCATTTTTTCAGATATTGCTTCTAACTTCATTTTTTTATCCCCCAATTGGTTTTCAAGAATGTATTCAGCACACAATATAATTTTTTTCACATCACAATAATTTCATACATCACACCCAAACAAGAAATATAATTTCGGTTAACTCACTACTTGGTTGCGATAATAGGATAAGCTTCAGGTTTTGGTGATTGAAAGAAGAGCTGAAACAAAGGAGGTGTATGCACAAATTGGCTTGCAAAGGTAAGCGTGTAGGTCATGGAAATCAAAGCTCATACTAGCCAACTAGATGGCCTACATCATGCTCAACTTTGTGAGTCGCTCTCACCCATGCTTCAAGAGTTGCTTGGGGCAAGTTCTTAGCCCACGAGAATGATAAACATTCCTTCCGACTCGAGCAACGCACAACTAGTGCTCGCATACACACAACACCGTGCTACCGCAAATTTCAGCCACATTCACCAAATGAGTAAAATAAATCAAAAACTACGCAAAAACACTAATTGTAAATTAAAAGCATAGAGATAATCTAATTTTACTCAAATTTCTATGCAAGCACGAATATGCGACTAGAACACTACTGGAGTCAACATCACACTCCGACTTGCAATACCTAAACTAACATCCTATTTCAAAATCCCAACCAAAATAAGCGTGAACGGTAGCACACAAACAAGTGAGTGCGCACTTGTGTGGGTGAACTGGTGTATGCTATAAAATATGACATAAAAAAAATATACTCCTGGTCTGCTAAAACATGTACACGTGTAGTGAACACTCGGTACACTTCCCCCCCAGGCTTGAATTGGATAATCACATGAATTATGACAATGAGAATAAGGAAATGCTAAGGAAGAGAGTACCTATGCTCAGATATGAGCATACCAGAAGATTGGCGTTAGTACAAAGAATCCACTCCCATATCCGCCAAACAAAAAAATCGTCGCGCACCTGCAGGAAAAAGACTCCGCGCAAAAATATAAAATGCTAAACTATTAGCATATTAGTACAATAAAACAAAAAGATTTGGGTTGTCACCCAACAGCGCTTTTGTTTACCATCCTTAAGCTGGACTTAATACATGTATTAATCAATTTTATACGATTGTCTAAGCATAAAGCGATAATAATAAAGTCTACTTATTATTATTACACAACCATCAAAGAAATAAACTATATGTTGATTTAAAGTAGTAACTAGAAATGAATGAAATGGGTCCGAAGACCCAACAGTAGGGGCAGAAAGAAGGATTTATCCTCCACCCCCAAATCTCTTTCTTTTTCGCCTTCTTCTTCTCTTCCGACATTAGTTCAGGATATGAATATCTTTTGCCTCCCTGCAACGAATCCTTTAAGGGAAACACCGTCATTGCACTGTATTTCCACCGCCAGAATTGATTTTCAACATTACCCAAAAATGGGTCAACATACTCAAAATCCTGCAGGGATGGAAAAGTAGAAGCATTAGGAGTATCAGGAGGAGGTAGAGGTTGATCAGCAGTGGAGGGTATTTCAGATTCAGCTTCCAAGGGATTTACCATTACTGAATACCCCTGCACATGTTCAAGCAAAGAAGGGTGGTCAGGAAACAAAATAGAAGAAAGACATAAATAATCAGAAATTGGGGGAGTGTTCCTGATCTCACTCCCAGTAGGATCCAAGGATAGATCACTATAATCATCGTATGTATCATAGCGAGGGGAACCCAAGAACTCACGGGCCTCGGTGGTGAGTTGGACCTCCTCGTCACATGAGGAAGTGCAAACCTCCTCATCAGAAAGAGTATCCTCATCATCGCACCTTGGAGCAGCCTCAAGCTCAGAATCATCACCCTGCTCAATTACTTCGACAGGATCATAAAAAATGTGTGTAGAAAAATCTTGCAAAGAAACTAGAGGAACAAAAAGATATGGTTCCTCCGCAAAAATATCTGCTAATGCCTCCCTGATGGAGAGAATACTTTCCTCATCCCACTCAGGTGCATCCATAAGTTCGAAATCCTCTCCTTGTTGGCCAACAGATGAGTGATCATCATCACTAGGAGTGAAGCCATAAACTGGGAGAGAGGAACCGATGCGAGAATTAAGCTCAAGGGGTGAGTAGGCAATTGCCTCCACGGGTAAAGAATGAGTGGTAGGGACAATGTTGTCATGAGTGGCGGAGCCGCGATCAGGATTGAAAAGACTTGGACAGTCCTTCAATTCATGACCCTCTCCTCGACACAACAAGCAAACAAAGTTCCTACACTGCCTAGCATTTAACTCCTTCATTTGGTCTATATAATAAACTATCTTGTCGTTAGTGCTAGGAGAAATATCCCATGATGACCTTTTCAATAATTAAAGCAGATATAACGAAACTGAAATTCTTTGCAAGGAAATTTACACAAACTAATAAAACTCCTTGGATTAAACTTGCCTAAAATTTTAAAACAGGAGAGAAAGAAATAATAACAAACAACAGATAATTAAAAAGTAAACAAAATTAATAACGTGGCTATACACACTGGAAGAACTACTATCTATTGTCTCCCTCTATAGCAACTCACACGTCTGTGTTCCCCAGCAACGGCGCCAAAAACTTGATGCGCAAATCTAGCACACCGCTATAGGCGGTAGCGAGACTGCGACACGAAACAGCAGTGTACCGATCGTTCAAGTAATATAAAATGAGAAGTGAATCCCCGAGTATCAAATCTCAAAGGAACATAGTAAGGTGGAGTTTACTTTTAAGGAAGGACTTGAGATTGAAGTCCTTTAGGTCGGATGGATTGCGGAAGGCTTGGATTGGATTGTGGAAAATAAAGTAAAATAACTACAACTACTCCTATGCAGGCTTTGAGCGCACTGCTTCGCTAGGCAGGATGGAAAACTACGTAGGGCTTGAATGCACTACTTCGCTAGGCGGATGGATGAGTAGTCAAGCGGATGAGGTGGATAAGTGCGGAATCGAACTGTGCGGGCCTTGAGCGCACTGCTTCATGAAGCGAATGGATTACACGGGCCTCTATGCCACGCTTCGCTAGGCAGATGGAAGAGTAGGCTTGCGGATGGAATGGTTTGCACCGGTGGCATCGAGGTGGATTACACGGGCCGTTAGCAACGCTTATCTTGGCGGATGGAAGAGTAGTCTTACGGAATGGGCGAGTAGGCTAGCGGAATGGAGTGGTAGATGAAAAATGGATTGGGGCGCACCTCATACACACATATGAACAATATAATTTCATAAAAATGAAATAAACATTATAAAGCATGGTTCATAGTGCACATCATCAATAGATAAGAGATCCAACATTTACAACTACCAATACAAAGAGAGAGAGAGCAAGGAATCCACCCAATCTGAAGCCTTGTTGGAGATTCACGGTTGGAATCGCTGGGTTGTCCATCCGCGTCCAAGCTCGGTCCTCAACCGCATCCGGAGTAGAGAAGGCTGTCGCTACCTTCCAATGGCCCGTCTTCTTTGTGCCATGATCCGGCCGCACAACCAAGCTTCCTTCTCCTTGGATAATGGTGGATGTAGGGCTAGATCCCTCTCCTTAGAGCTCGAGGATGATGGAGGAGGCCTAAGGCGGCGGAGAACCTTCGAAAAGGGAGAAAACGACGGAGCTCTTGGGCACGGGGAAGAAGATTGATACAATTAGGGCGGAAATCTGTGCTTTTATAGAAAACAATCAGAAATTTGGTCACGCACAGTCGAACGCACGACCGTGCATGAACCATGCGATATTAATCAAGAACAATGGCCAGGAAGATGAAGCAGCCGCGCCCATGCATTTTACTCACGCACGGTCGAAGCCGACTGTGCGTAAAAATGCACGGGCAAATACAGAAACCTCAAAATCCAGCAGACAACAGGAGGCCGTGCATTTTGTTCCCGCACGGTTGAGGCCAACCATGCGTGAAGAAAATGCACGAGCGGGGTAGATCACCATATTGACCAGCCGATCATTTCGCACGACTGTGCGCCAAGTGAACGCACGACCGTGCGATGCATACAGGGTGAATTCTAGGCATTATGGATGATCTGCCCACCTGCACAATGAATCCACATGCTGGGAACACACCTCCAACACAAGTAAAATAACAGAAAAAGAATGGGGAGCACGATGTGCTTGCCCCCAACAAAATAGTGCGCAATTGCACACCATAATGGGCCAAAATGTGCACTTCATGTGAGAAGAGTGAACAAGTGAAATATAAGCATTAATGAACTAAAAGTGAAGTGCAAGTGCGTGAAAATGAGCCCAAATGAGTTCAAAAAACCCTATATAAATTGGACTCATCAGTAGGATCTTGTTGCAGATCTGAGTTATTGTAAGACTTGCAAAGTCTAAGCTTGGTAGGGTACTGCGCGAACCTGAGTTGAAAGATCTGTTTATTGAGAAGAGATCTGAGTTGGCGAAGTTGCCTATTCTAGCTCATTGCTAGATAGGTGGGAGGGACAGTGGACTACTTCTAGACACATTGTCTTGCACGGAAC
Source organism: Dactylorhiza incarnata (assembly GCA_033032865.1). Lineage (NCBI taxonomy): Eukaryota > Viridiplantae > Streptophyta > Magnoliopsida > Asparagales > Orchidaceae > Dactylorhiza > Dactylorhiza incarnata. Next base: position 12,234,693 of record JAWHQI010000052.1, read on the forward strand.
CACTATAAATCTTGTGTGTTTTCTGTGTTGCTCTTATGCTATGATAGATAGATTTTAAAGTAGCAAATAATATTGAAAAGACATACTCACCCCCTCTAGGTGTAGATTATAGACAACCCATATCTTTCAAATGGTATCAGAGCTAGGTTGAGTTCAAAGGCTTAACAGTTTAGAACAAGATCTACAAGTTTTTGATTGGCTTGTGATCTTTCAATGGCCTGTGAGCATCATCAAGAGGTGAGATCAATGAGGCTGCTCATCTGCACCAAAGAGAACTTTGCAATCTGGAAGCAAAGAGTCAAGTTGTTCAAGGAAGCATCAGATCTCAGAATATTCATGGTTGTTGAAGAGGGACCCTATGTCCCCATGACTGGTTCAATGACTCCAACAAATCCTTAAGTTCCTAATACTTTGTCACAGTTTACCAAGGAAGATGTAGATCTGATAACTATGGATAAAAGAGCAAAACACATACTTGAAAATACAATTGGTGATTCTACATCTCAAAACTTAAGTCATTGCAAAACAACAAAAGAAATGTGGGATTCCTTGGAGGTCTACATGGATGAAACTGAAGAAGAAAACTCAAGGGGGAACACCAGAGAAAGGCTCGTGGCTCTTGTGGGTGAAAGCTTGACGAGTACCAAGGACAAGATTCCTATAATTCAGAATATCTCTGAAGACAATGAAGATTCGATTCAAGCACATCCAAATCTGATGACATTGTTAAAGAACTAGTTCTCTTCACCAAGCAGTTCAAAAGAAAGATGCCTAGAAGAAAAAGAGATAGCCATAGGACATCCTTCTCAAACTCCAGAAGATCTGGTCAACATGATAAGTCCAAATCTTCAAAGGAGGAAAGGTATAACTTTAAACTCAATGAATTTGTTTTGGCTAACTTAGTTTGTTATCACTAAAAGAAGACATGTCTCATGATTGTTGACTGACCCTTCAAGAAGAAAGAATCAAAGAAGAGTGATGATAGAAGAAGGTCCAAGGGACAAAAAGGAATCTGAGAAAGGATTCATTGCTAAGAAAATCAGAACACTTAGTGATTCTGATTCAAATTTATCAGAAACTAAGGAGGAAGCTCTCATTGGCTTCATGGCTATAACTGAAGAAATCCAGGTTGGCAATACTTCTCATAGGAAGGTACTTATTAAGCCTCCTTATCTATCTCTAATTCTGAATCAATGACAAATTCTGTGCATGAGAGTAAGTTTGGATCTGCTTGCAATAGCATACCCTCAAGATCCCCACATGAGGATGAATCTGAGCTAGTACAACATAATGAAGCCTTGTGGATTGCTTTGAAAAGAAGCAAGAAGCTTTTTAGAGCTCAATCTAAGGAGTTAACATCCCTGAAATCTGCCCAATCTAGGCTCCAAGAGACAACTGAAAAGTTGTCTGCTATGTGCAAAGAAATGGACAAACTCAAGGATGTCACAAAGCAAAAAAATGTTCAGTTGGGTCGAAAGAACAATGTTATCAAGGACCTTGAGGAAATGTTATTGGCAGAGAAGAAAATTGTTGTCAGCTTCTCAATGCCCAAGACTGTCCTTCCCATTATTGGCAAATTCTTTGCACCATTCAGAGGTGGTATAGGATTTGGTAAGGATACAGTCAAGGGCAAGGCATCTGAAGCCCAACCTTCTTTCAAAAAGAAGCTACTGGCATCAAATTTCTCTGACCAGGAATCTGCACATGGTCATCTGACCAATGCATGCTCTAAAAGAAGCAGTAAACCCTCCAACACACATAGGAGAGTAGGCTTTGGGCCAAGTGTTTTTAAAGCACCCCATGAAGAGACTCAATTGAAGAATCCAGGTTCTCATGTCCATGGATTTGCATCATCAATACTCAAACGAAACAGAAAGGCAGCCCCAACTAAGCCTGTTCCCAAGGTGGTGAACCAAAAAGTGTTGAGACCAGCTCAACTACATACTCACCATTGTGAGGTTCACCCAAGGCCTGTTAGGTCCGCTATCTTCACTCCTGCACATCAACATTTCCAGATGGTGAGGCATAAGAGAAGATACAACAGGTATGAGTCCTGGTGTTGTGGAAAAATTGGTCATTTTGCCCTGGACTGTTGGTTCAATCCAACAGTGCCTAATGCAAGAAGAGTGCAGACAACTCAGAGGTGTAATATTTCAGTTTATCCCACTAATAGAAACCTAGGGCCCAAATCTAATTGGGTTCTTAAGGGTAAGTAATCTTTTTTTTGTAGGTATGTCCAAATGCCAACCATTTTGGTATTTGGACAATGGTTGCTCTAGGCACAAGGCTGGAGTAAATAAGTATTCAAGAAAACTCAATCAAGAGAAAATAGACCAATAGTGATACTTGGGGTTTCAATTAAAAATAAAAGACATAAAGATAATAAGCAGATGGGAAAAGAAGTTCACCAAAAAGATGGCAGGTGAATCTTCCTCTTCACAAACTGATGTCACTGAAATCCCAGCACACCCCCACAAGAAATTGAACCCTCTCTTGCTTCTATTGAGGGGGAGCCTCTAAGAGAAGATACAACTGTGATGAAAAATGATTCAGCTTCTCAAGGTGAGGTACATCAAGAAGTTATTCGGAAAATTGTTCAAGAGGCTGTTCTGAATATGGAAATTGAAGAATCTGAGAAAGATCCAAGTGGTGAACATGAAGTAATTGAAGATTTATAAAAATCTATTAGATCCCTGCATGAGTTTCTCAATGATGACATGCATCTACATACAGATGAAGAAGAATTTGAGCAGCCCTCTCAAATCCCTACAACGATGGAGGGGGAGTCCACTGCTCCACTCACAGTGCAGAGCTCACTTCCAATGATAGAAGATGAGAACCATGTTCCAACCATCATAGCCCCCGCTCTCTCATCACCATGATTGAGAAGTAGGCAGGGAAAAGCAAAAAAGATCATGTTGACTCTGAAGAACAAGAAGCCAAAATGAAGAGAATGAAGGAAGTAAAGAAGAATCCAAACTTTGAAGAATGGAGACCTTGCTCGAGTAAATATCAAATTGGTATTTCTATATAAGAGATGTGAAGGAGAAGATCTAAGTTGCACTGTCTCCCAGAATCCTTCAAGAAGTGCTGATAATTTTCTCAAGATAGAAAAGTATCAAATGGGTATCGCAATGACATAGATGAGTTCTCAACAATACATAATGAAATGTTTCGATGACAATTTAAGTCTCGACGATATTACTGGAATCTCGTCGACAAAGCTGAAGTGATTCCGACAACATGGTTGAAGTAATCTCGACGACACCATCGACGACAAAAATGAACATCGTTGAAATACAACCCAGATACTTAATACAATTTTGGATCTTTAATCAGAGCTGTCTGATGGATTCTTAATCAGGACAAAATGGTATGCGCCTCTTCATCTACTTCAAATATTAATAGAGTGAATACTTAGGTCAAAAAATTACACTTTCATCTGCCCTAAGTCATTAATGCGACAAACCTCCCTTCTGTCTCTGATAATCATTCAATCTTGACATTCTGCTTCAATGGATCCCAAGAAGGAAGAATCCTTATTCATCTCCGACTGTGAGCTTCTGAGAGGACGAATCAACTGCTATTCCAAAGAAATTAAGTCAGTATTTATAATGGTGGAATCGACAGGGCTGGAATATCTGCTCTGTGAACCATGTGCTCTCATGAATAGGGAGATCCAGGAATTGTTTGATGGAGCAAGGATCAATAGTTCAGGGACCACCCTAAAGTATGCAGTGGCCCGAAAGAAGATCAAAATGTCTACCAAGAGCTTAGGAAAAGCCTTGAGGATTCCAAGACTGGAGAAAGATGTTGAAGAGAAAGATTTGACTGTTGAAAGACCTTTCTGCTGCATATGCCTGGTATGGGCACAATGGTAAGATCTACGGGTCTATTAAGAAGGCAGAATTCAAACAGAAGGGAAATCCTTGGAGACATTGTAGGGAAAGTACTACTGTGCAAGCCTGGTTCCCATGACAGGATTTCCAAGGAAATGTTTGAGGTAATATGCAGGATCATTATTTCAAAGAAGACAGACTGTAGGAAGTTTCTATTCCAAAGGATTAAGAACACCTTACAGACCCCCCTCATTTGGAAGAATCCTATCTATCTTCCTCCTGAATACCCTTGGGGAAGTGGTGAAGAGAAACATGGGAACACCTCTACATTATTCAAAGAGGTTAAATTCAAAGATGCTGGATAGATGGGAGAGAGTTATTTCCAAAACCCCTAAGATTACCCAAGCAGCTGAAAAAGGAAAAAAAATGCTATGATAGTTGATTACTCAGACGAGGAAGGGTCCTCTAGTAGTTCTGACAAAGGAGGAGCATCATCAATTCCAGACCCAAACCTATCCAAGGTTTCTGAGGAATAAGGAGCCCCATCTCTACCAAACCCTGCTTTGACAGAGGGGGAGGTAGCTCTAAATCAAATACTCCCAGAGGATATGAGTGAACCTGCTAACGCAGAGGTTAGTGAAGAAAGAAGAAGCCCCATTATGGGTAGTAATCCAGTTGAGGGGGAGTTCCTGGTTAGAAACTCTGCCCAAGATACTGAGAGGGTTGGGGTAGCCCCATCTGGGTGTTCTACCCTGGAGGATCAAGCTGAAAGACCTGCAGTTGAGAAAACAGTTCAGGAGAAGGATGCTCCAGAGAAGGCAACTGAAGACAATGTGCCAGAGAAGGTTGGAAGTTCTGATCCCCAGACTGGGCTTGACCTAGCTCTAATCAAAGGAAAGCAAGTGCTGGTGGAAGAAGATGAGCAAATGCAGGTAGACTCTCTTGATCTTCTAGCTCAAGACAGTGCTCCTAGAGGTTCTCAAGAGGAAAATGCTGCTCCAGAAGTGGATGTAGCAGGACCATCTGCTGACCACTCATGCTCCTTGTTCCACATGAGCACAGCCTTGCTGAACGTTCAAAGGGAAAAGATAGAAAGGTTCATTCTATAGACTGTAGATGACCTAAGGAAAGCAATGAAGGCTGAGCTGCAAACTGTGAAGGATGATATACATCATCTCAACACTCAACACACTCACTTCTTTCACTTGGCAGCTCCAGCTATGGAATGTGTTGGTGAGTAGGTCAACAAGTTGGGCACCAAATACATGAAATCTTGCAGAATCAGTCAACCATTTCACGAAATATGGAGCATGCATTTCGACAGGTGGTATTTTTCATGAATCAAGACAGAGATCAACTTCTAAATAGAGTAAATGAAAACACTCAGACTATAGATGAACATCTACTAGAAGTAAGAAATAACTTGGATGAGGTTGAACAACACCTACATGAGAGGATAAATTTGGTACAAGTAGCGTTGATGATCTCATTATTGAAGAAGTCCTAAAGGGGGAGAAGGCAATGATAAATGGTGGCTCAAATCAAGCCATGTGGACTTTCAATCAAGTTAAACAAGCTTTACAGAAGCCTCCCTCAGCATATGAGTTAGCAGAACCTTTAAAGAGCACTGCCTCAAAGATATATGGCATAGAAGTTGGAGAATCCCCCAGCTACAAAAAAAGGAAAAGGGTTCAAAGCAAGAAGTACAAACAAAAGAGGCTAAGGGAAATTGAGCAGGATCCACAGTCATGCAAGTGGAGTCCTAACTCTAGGACCCTGATCTCAGAAGCCTGAATGGAGTTTGGATACCCTCAAGATGCGTCAGAAAGAGTTTACTATTCTGCTGATTGGAATCTTCATTTAACTCAAATGGAGAAAAGGAGAAATCATAAGCTAGCATTCCCTCATGGTCCTCCTCGTTCTCCATAGAAGATTCCAAAACCAATAAGTTTCTATGAAAGGCAGGGGAGAAAAGGAAAGGGAAGCATCAGCAGGACTTGAAGATCATAAAATGTGTCTAAAAATGACTTGGGCAAATGACTGAAATATTTTATTTTAAAACATTATCTCTATTTATATCATGTTGATAGATGAATCATATAATACTTGATGAATGTCCACAAATTTTGATTCTATTTATCATTTGACATTTATCATTGAAGTGAGTTATGACTTCTTCAAATTGGGGGAGATTGTTGGGAGCAGTGTCCAGCAATGTTCCTGATTTGAAGAAGTGCTCAGATCAATGATAAATGCACTATGTATTTGATGATATATTTTATTCATGACTGCAGAAGATAAATGTTGGGAACAGTGTCCAGCAATGTTCCTGATTTGAAGAAGTGCTTAGATCAATGATATGTACAATACGTATTTGATGGTGTGTTTAGATTATGCTTACAGAGATTAAACAATATGTCCAGTACTTCATAAATTCCACTAAGTACAATATCGTCAAGAAGGACTATACATATCGTCGAATAAAGCACGCGTACATCATCAGACACATAGAGATAAGCTGAAGGATCATGACAGTTATCGTCGAAATGATATGGACAACTCGACGATATCATTGCGATAGCAAATCTCACACGACGATATCGTCATGAAGAACAAGAAGGATCACTCGAGTTAAATATCATCGTGTCGATCTGTATCTCACGATGATATCACTGAAAGGCTAAAGTCTAAGTATTCGGAAGTGTCAACCTCATCGCCGTAAAGAAGTCTTATCACTGAGAAGACTAAGAAAGAACTTGTAAAGGCAGCCGATAGAAGAAGAATGGATTATCGTCGAAATGACCAAAAATGATATCGACGAGAAGTAAGAATGATGAAGTCGATATCGCCGAAAAGACAACATGGTTTCAACGACATCGTCGAGAAGACCAAAGCTACCAACAAGATTACGACGACATCTACATATCGTCGTAAGTACAAGTAGAGCGATGATATCATGTATCATCGACATATCATTCTCTAAAGAAGACTTGAAGAATTGTCCAAGTCTAAGATGGATCATCGTAACAGCAAGATATGTCATCGAGACATTGCAAATATCGTCGAGAAAGGTCAAGACATTTTAATTCACGCTGTCTGCATTTAATGTCGCCGCATGATGGTCCAATCAACGCGTGCCATTAAGGAATGAGCTCCTGACACTTAAGGTACATTTTAGGAGACTGTTAGCCGTCTCCTTAGAGATATAAAGGGAATAAGTGTCTGCCCTAAAAGAACACAGAGAATACTCGCAAACATTTCAATAGAACAGTGATACAACTGCGAGGTGGAAGAATAAGAATTGGTGAACTAAACTTTCACATCAAGTGTTCTCCAAGTTTCAGTTTGGCACCATCGACTGATAAGAAGTGTTCTAGATCGAAGAAAGGATTAAAACGAGGAACTTGTACTTTTCAAGAAAAGATCTGAAGCATTCTCTTCATATCCAAGAAGCCAATCTTCATTGGGCTCAAGTTTCAGTCCAGCACCATCGACTGATTTGAATTGTTCAAGACTAAAGAAGGGATTGAAGAAGAGTCTATGCTATCCAAGATAACATCAAAAGCATATTCTTCATGTCTAAGAAGCCAATCATCAACAGGCTAGAGAGGTTGTTTCTTAAATCCTCTTTCTATAGGGCTTGAGGGCCTAAGCTGTAGGATCTATTTTAGATTTGAGATTTGTAGGGCTTGAGGGCCTGAGATTTGTAGGGCTTGAGGGCCTGAGACTTGTAGGGCTTGAGGGAATCAGTGTAGGGCTTGAGGGCTTGAGTTGTAGGATCTATTTCAGATCTGAGATTTGTTGGGCTTGAAGGCCTGAGTGTAGGGCTTGAGGGTCTGAGATTGTAAGGATTGAGGGCCTGAGTATTTGGTGGAGTTTACCGACTCTAGTACACTGCTAGGTAGGTGTAGAAGGACAGTGGACTACTCAAGACACTCTATCGTGAGGAACAACTATAGATCCTTGAGTGCTTTCTGTGATTTGCTCTAAATCTTTAAAACATTCCTATAGGTTCTTCATAAGAACAAACTCACAAGAAAGAGGGGCAATATATTTTAAAATACCTATTCACCCCCCCCCCCCCCCCTCTAGGTGATTTGTCAACATCCATAACTAACAAGTGGTATCAGAGGGAGGTTGTTCAAAGTAAGTCTAACAGCTTGAACAGATCTTCCTTGGGTGTGTCAAATCATCAACTCAAAAAGGAATAAAGACTCGTAAAGAAAATAAGAAGATCTGCTACTAAGGAGTTCAGATCTCCTAGTGAAAGCACCTGCAATGCCTCTTATTCTGAAGATAGATAAATGGATATGGCCAAGTGAGAAAGGAATCAGAGCACCCCTGACCCTCTCAGACAGTGAATTTGATGATGAAGAATGTTCTATCGCTAGAGAAAGGATAAGGGAACCACTCACTCTCTCAGATTGTGACTCTGAGGATGAGGAACTGTATGGATTGGTTGCCATTTCAAATGAAGAAAGTCATGAGGATTCACATCCTGCTCAGGTAAGTACTACATATATATCTCCAGTACCTGCTTCATTTGAAATGTCCAAGATTGTATCAGATGATTGCTTATCATCTAAAGATGATGCAGGAGACTACTTATCATGCAATAAAAAGAATCATACTAAACTGATAGAACATCTTGAGAGACTCTTGCCAACTCTTAAAAAGAGCAAGAAATTGGTCAAATATCAAGCTGAGGAAATCAGAATCCTTGAGCCCTTCAGATCTCAATTTGAAGAGAAGACCAAGGAGGAGATTAGATTGTTCAATGAGCTTATCATACTTTAGGAGAAATATGATGCTTAGGGTAGGACAATCATTTCTCTAGAGAATAAGCTTAGAACGGGGAGAAAGCTGGTGACTAGCTTCTCTAAGCCCAAAATAGTTCTCCCTATTATCGACTGCTTCTCCACTCAAGTCAGAGGAGGACGGCGAAATAAAAAGGAAGTTGGAGAGACTTCCCAAGATAGAACTGTCTTTCAAATAGTTGTCTCTCCACATGCACCATCAACCAAAGAGAAGGGAAAGGTTTTGCCTCAAAAACCTATTCCCAAAGAAAGATCATTGGTTGTGCAACCAATTCCAAAACCAAGGCACAATCACATCATCAGCTGTAATGTATGTTGCTATACAACCTGCTCATCTAGTCTCCTCCCTCCACTCAAAAGATGACTCAGAAGAGGAGGTACAATAGATTTGGGTATTGGTGTTGTGGCAAGGTTGGGCACTTTGCTATAGATTGTTGGTTCAATCCAACAATGCATAGAGCTAGGAATGAGAAGCCAGACAGTGGTGTGACTGCAAATGCTGCAGTGGGTAGAAATGTCCCTTACTGTGCTAACAAGAACCTACGACCCAAATTCACTTGGGTTCCTAAGGGATATTAAATATATTTTGCAGGTTTGTCCAAGTGGGCCAACTAAAAACAAATATAGCCAATGGACAATAAGTAATCCAGGTATAAATATGGAATAAGAAGAAACTTATCACAAGCAATGGTTTCACACTTGACATAATTATTGGATCTCACAATTAGTCCAATTACCCAGGTATATGTCCTTTCACAATTTGAAGTTAGAAATCTTCAAATAGATAACATGGTCTAGAAATAGAGTAAAACACATATTTGCTCTAAGTCATCACATGAAGAAGAATGACCTGACAACTCTGAAAAGAAAGGAAGAAGGGAACTAAATGGGTGTTGAGTTCTACAACAGAGTAAGGCAGCATGACAAATCCAAAATAAGAGAACCCTGATCAAATTGAGGGGGACATGTCTCTGCATCATGATATCCCAGAGAAGGAAGCTGAACTAGCTAACACAATGGTGAATGAAGATAGGAGAAGGTCAACCCTGGAGAGTGATCCAGTTGAGGGGGAGCACACAAGGATCCCTGCTCAGGACAAGATGAACCCATCCACCCCATATGCCAAGACATCCATTTATCCCGAGTGTGATGATCTAGAAAGTCAAGAGCAGGAGAAGCAAAGGTAGCAGAAAGGTCAAGAGGAGAAAAGGATCTGGCTCATGTGGTAGCCAAAAGCAAATGTTGTTAAACTCTATTTTAAGACTTTTTACTTAAACTCTAAAATATTAATAAAGTGGTAACACTCTTACAAACACAACCACTTTAATGTATGAATGCGAAGCCAACATGCAACACACTGATGGAACAAACAAGGACAATATCGTCGTAACCACAAAATGATATCGTCGGAACCGCAATGTGTATCGGCGAAATAATGATTTGTATCACCAAAATGACTCACCGACATCGGTGTAATGTCTCAATGATACCTAAGTCTCTACTCAAGAAATCAGAACTCTGAAAACAATCAATCACGATCACACAATCTAATTTAAGTAAACTTTTGATAAGCGACACTTTGCCTCCCGCACAATAAGTTATAAATAGGGTCATTTGTTTTGAATCAAAAGCACTTGCTACATTTTACATAAAAGGCTTTCGTGTCCTCCTCGACTTCGAAGAGTGAACAAGTCGACTCTGCTAAGACCTCCTCTGATCAACAAAGAAATGGCACCGAAGAAATAAGGACATCTAGATGAAGGAAGCGAAATAATAAGGAATGGCTTTGTGAAGGCTTCAGAAGAGATTCAAAATACCATAAAACTGCTCGACTCCGTCATCCTAGAGTTCATTCTGTCCGAACCATCAGTTATACTGAAGAGAGAAGTTTTGGAGTTCTATTCAAACTCCAAGGGCGGTTCGAAAGGAACATCCATCAAGAGCCAAGTTAGTGGAATAAGAGTTAAGGTAACTCCAAAAAGACTGTCCATGATTCTGCAACTGCCAATTTTTGACGAGGATGAGGAGAATGAAGAGGTCACCCAAGAGGACATGGACACGGCACTTGCTTGGTGTGAGCATTCCAGGATGACCTATGGGTCTATGGAAAGGAAGAACTTCAACCAGTAGGGAATGCTGCTAGCTGATGTAGTAGGAAAGGCCCTTCTCTACAAAGTGGGGTCTCATGACAGAATATGCAAGCAGATGTTTGAGATAATGACAAGGATTATCCTAAGTAAGAGAACCAATTGGGGTCAAATCATCTTCAAGAGAATACAAGAGAGCTTACAAGCTTCCAATCTGGGAAGAATTCTTTCTCTCTATCAGCAGCTATCTGATCCTGAGAACTTCAACAAGAAATTTGAAGTAAAGATCCATCACATGAGAAGGATGGATGTCAAGGTACTGGAAAGGTTGGAAAAAGTCTTGCAAAGACCTCCCAAAAGGTCGCAGGCTCCAGTAGATGTAGTGAGTGAAGAAGAAAGCTCATCAAAAGATAGTGAACCAACTCACAATCCAGAATTGACCAGCTCTGAAGAGAATGTGGAGGAGAGTGATGTCTCCCTCCAAACCTCAACATTGAGTCTGGGGTCCAGAACCACTGCTGAAACAGATCAAGGAGGAGCTGAGACTGAGGGGGAGCAGGATACTGAGCTCCCTTCTCATGAAAAAGATGTGATTCCCTCTGGACCAACAGTCTATAAGAGTCCAAGTGAATCTCCATTGGAAGGATACCAAGAGAATACTGTCGATAGGACCATGATGAGTCCCAAATATATACACATTTATGGACTCATCTGGGCCGATTTTCTAGTCTATGCACTTCACTTTAGACATGTTTTCACTCATATTTGATACTCCTTGCTAAGTGCACCTCTAGGCCCATTTTTGGTGTTGTTTCTTGATTTTCATCTCTAGTAGTTTTCATGCATCGTTAAGTGCCACTTTCAGTGGCAGGATTCGTGGTTATGCTGGAACAGGAGTCGTGCATGTGTTCCCGGTACAAATCTGTACAGGAACACTGCGCACGATCACTGGTTCTATCGCGCATGACCACTGGTCGTGCGCCACTGATCGTGCGCACTTAACGCCCATTTTATGAGTTCTGTTTGGCTTATCGCACGACCACTTACGATAGTGCGCACGACCACTGGTCGTGCGCCACTAGTCGTGCGAACTTTGTATTTTATAATTTTCTTACCTTGCAGGCTCCGTCCAGATAGGCGCACGATCGCAGGATTCTAATACGCACGACCACTGGTCGTGCGCCAATGACCATGCGCACTGTTTATTCCAGCGCCTATAAATACTCCTGCTCGCGAATTAGGTCGGGAGTTCCGCATTTTCTTCCGTCCAGTCGGCCGTTTTCGCCCCTTTCGCAAGTTCTCCGCCCCCCTAGGCCTCCTCCATCATCCTTGAGCTCCAAGGAGAGGTTTCTAGCCCAAAGATCGCCAACGTCGAGCAAGGAGATCGTGTATCAGCGTAGATTGGATCGTGACACGAAGACGACGAGCCATTGGGAGGAAGTGACAGCCGTCCTCTACCTCGGACGCAGTTGAAGACTGAGCTTGGACGCGGATTGACAACCCAGCGATTCCAACCGTGAATCTTCGGCAAGGCTTCGGATATGGTCGACTCCTTTACTCTCTTTTTCCTTCTTTATGTTGATGATTGTTTAGGTTAGATTCTTCTATATCTTGATGATGAACACTATGAATCGTGCTTGTAATCTTAATTTCATGTCTATGTGAAGATATATTTTGTTCATATGTGTATGAGGTGTGCCCCCATCTAATTTCCATTCCGTCGTCGTGTTCGTCGCCGCACTAGCAATTGCTAGTGGCGTGCTTGTCGAAGAGGTGCTTACGATCCTCACTCCGTTAGCCTACTCGTCCATCCGCCTACCGAAGCGTGGCATCGCGGCCCGTATTCCATTCACCTAACGAAGCAGCGCGCTCAAGGCCTGCATAGTTCGACTCCGCTTGCCTACTCGTCCATCCGCCCTTGTGATGCAACGCGCTCAAGGCCTGCCTAGTCTCCATCCCGCTAAGCGAAGCATTGCATAGCGGCATTGCATAGGAGTAGTTGTAATATTTTATTTTATTATTCACAAACCAAATCCCTTTCGTCCGCATTCCACCTATCGCTGGACTTCGATCTCAAGTCCTTCCTCGAAACCTAACTCCACCTTACTGTGTTCCTCAAGAGACCGACACTCGGGGATTTTCCCCATTATTATTACTTGCGCGACCGGTGCACTTGCAGAAAATATCGCATCAAGTTTTTGGCGCCATTGCCGGGGAACACAGTCGTGTGAGTTTTCTGGAGAGGGAAAACCTGAGAGAGAAGCCCTTCCATTTGTAAATTGCATTCCTTTGTTTTATTTCTTTTTATTCCATTTTCCTATTTTAATTAGGTTGTTTTAGTAATTATTGTTAGGTGTGGTATTTCGCACAATAGCGTTTTTATTTTGAATCATATTATCTTCACACTATGTGGGCACATCTTAATATCCGTTGCCTTTGGTGTAGAGATACCTCCCACTCTAGTGATGAATGCCCTACGGAGAATAGTAGGCATAATTCTTATAGCCCAGCATATGGAGCACCAACTTCGTCTGGTACTCCATATGGTGCGCGTAAGTCTTATGGCTACTCTGCTGAGCCTTTACCGTCATACCTCTTTTCGGCTTCAGCCCCCACTGTGCCAAAGAAGCCCGCAAGGCAGTGCCAGTTTTGTCGGAGCACTGATCATGTCTTGAAGGACTGTGCCGAGTATTTTCGCCAATTGGACGAGGATGATGACCTGGATATCCGGATCGTCCCACTTCCTAATTCTGGCGGCACACCTTCAACATCCGATTATGTGTCTTTGTCACCTTCACATCTTGAAGGGTATGGCATGGATACGGTCACCGGATGTGCGGCTGATCAATGCACTGACATTGCTGAGCCTATTCTCCATGTGCATCCACCACCTCTAGTGGATTCGATTCGTTGTGAGGAATCGGTGCTCGACTTTTATCCGAGCACTATTCTTCCTCCTGTTGTGCATACTACATTCGTCTCTGACGACATTGTCGATGATGTGTCACAAGAGGAGGCGGTTGATCTTAGTATTGTGCTTACTCCTATGGAGGAGGACAACCTTCTAGGTGAAGAGGAATTTTCCTCAGCACCGGTGGAGGAAGTCCAAATCTTAGGCATGGCCACTGTTGATCCCGCCGAACCTTGTAGCATTGATGACAATGCAAACATTATTTTACTAACCCAACCTGATGGGAGTGAGACCGGGACCACTCCCCCGCTTGATTTTTATTTATGTCATTCTTCTCTTTTATTTCCTGACCCCCCTTCTTCATCTGAGCCTGTGCAGGTTGAGTCTTCACAGGTACATCAGGAGGACTTGGAGCATGATGCTCAAGTCAATGATGAGTGTATCCTCATATGTGAGGAGGTTGACCCCTCCTCCATAGAGGAAGCCTCATTCATTGCCTTCCCCTCCAGCCGCCTCCCTGAAGATGACACCTTGCTCGGCAAGGATTTTTTTTGTGAGATGAGTGAGGACCAGGCCTCCACCTTTTCTTACATTCTCTTCCCTCTACCTGTGACGAGCAGGTATTATTTATATTCGGGTAGAGGCGTGACTGTTCTTTCTCCGTATAGGTACCCGCTACCGACACGGATATTGGGCCAGTTACCTGTCAACTTCTCCTTCCATACTCCCATTAGCCAGATATTATAAAGTTTTGAATAAGTCGTGCTGGGATGACAATAACCCCAGTAGTTATCTTAATTTTTCTTGCATTTTCATTTCTTTTCTAATTTTATTAGTTAATTGCACTTTATTTCAGTTTTCTATTTTCTTTTGTTTTTGCGGAGCTGACCCCTGCAGGTATCTTTCTTCTGGATGGCGGATGCTGTAGCTTCATTTTAGCTTATACGCCAATCTTCTGGTATGCTCATTTCTGAGCATTGGGTACTCTCTTCCCCTAGCTCTTTTCTGAATATCATAGATATATATTGTGTGTATTGTCTAGTTTAAGTCTGGGGGAGAGTAGTTCTGTGTGCCCACGCACGTGCACTATTGCATTGCATGCTAGAAGTATTTCTATTTCATTTATTTAGTATTGTTCATCTTCATTGCACACCACAGCACCCACTTGAGCGCGTACTTATCTGTTTGCCTGCTTTGTTGTGAATTTAATTCTCCTGCTTATTTGGGAAAGTCTAGGTGATGGCTTAGGACTATGTAGCAGAGTAAAATGTTGAGTCTAGTAGTTCTCCTAGTCGAGTGCTCGGTTGCATAGAAATTTGTGTAGATTAGACTTCTCTTTATACTTATGGTTTTATAATTTTTTCTATTAGTGTAAATGTTGTTTACTCTACTCAAATGGTGAATCCGATGGAATCAAACGGTAGCATAGGGATGTGTGTAAATGATCGCTAGACTCATATTGCTTGAGTCGGGAGAAAGGAGAATCTTTCTCGGTGGCTAGAACTTGTCCCAAGCGATTCTTGAAGCATTGGCATAGGATAGTTCTAGTGCGTGAGAATGACGTAGGCCATTATTTTGGCCCGGTTGAACTTTTTATTTCATGCCTATCGTCTACCCTTGCTAGCCCATTTGTGCCTACCCTTTTCTTGATTCAGCTCCACTTATATCTCACCAAAGCCTAAAAGCCTAACCTAGTCGCACACCCAAATCTGAGCTTTAGTTGTAGTTTTATTTACATTTTGGGGGGTGTTGACTGTGGTGTTTATTATGTGAATCTGTGGATATACTCATTTGAAAATTTTGCTGAGAGAAAAAAAAAAGACAAGAAAAAGAAAGATAGAAAGAAAAATGAGAAAAAAAGAGAAGAAGAAAAAATGATGAGTTTTATTGAAAATCGTCTAAAAAATTATGTATTGGGAGTAGGCGGTGCACACACCTATGTTGCAAAAGTCCAAGTCTGGGGGTGTGGTGCACTTGCAATCGATTTTGGTGCGCGGGTAGTTGTTTTTAAAGCTCATTTGTGTTATGTGTTATAAGCCATTTGGTTTATCTTTGTTTACCTCACCGTAACCCAAGCCCCATCTCTAACCTAAAGTCCTACCGACTCACGCTATGAACCAATCTAGTGTCGTGGAGAGAATGTGACCGGGCGAGCCTATGGTCACCGACACCGATGGATTTCGGTGGAGTTTGTCCGGCACCCCAATCTTGAGCAATGCTCATCTCAGCGCTTAGTTTACTTTCTCCGTATGCATGACTGAATGATTCACCGTTGTTCACCATTTTGAGTAGTTGTAATATGCTTTTACTCTTTTAGAAATATATAAACTGTTTGTGTATAATGAGAAATCTTCTCTACTATTTTTCTTATGCACGTGAGCATGCGACTTCGCATGGTACTCTGTATTGTAATTTTAAGCCATCTACTTTTCTTTCCCCGTTAGCTTAGAATTTGTTTGCTCGGGACGCACAAACAGGTAAGTTTGAGGGTGTGATGAGTCCCAAATATATACACATTTATGGACTCATCTGGGCCGATTTTCTAGTCTATGCACTTCACTTTAGACATGTTTTCACTCATATTTGATACTCCTTGCTAAGTGCACCTCTAGGCCCGTTTTTGGTGTTGTTTCTTACTTTTCATCTCTAGTAGTTTTCATGCATCGTTAAGTGTCACTTTCAGTGGCAGGATTCGTGGTTATGCTGGAACCGGAGTCGTGCAGGTGTTCCCGGTACAAATCTGTACAGGAACACTGCGCACGATCACTGGTTCTATCGCGCACGACCACTGGTCGTGCGCCACTGATCGTGCGCACTTAACGCCCATTTTATGACATCTATTTGGCTTATCGCACGACCACTTACGATAGTGCGCACGACCACTGGTCGTGCGAACTTTGTATTTTATAATTTTCTTGCCTTGCAGGCTCCGTCCAGACAGGCGCACGATCGCAGGATTCTAGTGCGCACGACCACTGGTCGTGCGCCAATGACCGTGCGCACTGTTTATTCCAGCGCCTATAAATACTCCTGCTCGCGAATTAGGTCGGGAGTTCCGCATTTTCTTCCGTCCAGTCCGCCGTTTTCGCCCCTTTCGCAAGTTCTCCACCCCCTAGGCCTCCTCCATCATCCTTGAGCTCCAAGGAGAGGTTTCTAGCCCAAAGATTGCCAACGTCGAGCAAGGAGATCGTGTATCAGAGTAGATTGGATCGTGACACGAAGAAGACGAGCCATTGGGAGGAAGTGTAACACCCCAAAAATCGTGGTTCAGCGAAGTAGGCGGAGTGGTAGTGCTGCACTTGAAGCAGGCTAAATCTTCCCTTTCTGCTCTTAGCGCACGATCAGTGGCCTCATCGCGCACGACCGGCGATCGTGCGCCAGCGATCGTGCGTTAATTTAGAAGAGAATCGAGTTCTGTCTCGGACAGTGTGCACGACCATTTCCCTCTTCGCGCACGACCAGTGATCGTGCGCCAGTGATCGTGCGCCCTGTTTATTCTGTTCCGCGATTTTGAGCGGAGAAGAAGATCGGACCGTCCAAATCTTTTGGAAATTGATCCAACGGCTAGGTTTAGTTGCGGGAGACCTTTAGGGCTTATGAGAGGGGGTTAAACCCTCATATTCTCTAAGCCATTCTCTCTCCAAACCCTAGAGAAAGAAGGAGGAGCCAAGGAAGAAGAAGGTAGATCCCGCCATTGACGGAGCTCCGGAGCTCCGTTTCGCAAGCCGTTTCCAGATTTGGAGAGTGCAGCCCGGTGCGGTCGTTTCTCTCCGTGTAGAATCTCGGATCTACGGCGAAAAAGAACGCGTCTAGGGTAACGATTCTTCCTCCCGAACTTTGAACTTGTATTTGTCCTTTCATTCCTCTTCCTATGTTTGCATGAGGTATCTCTTTCACCAAATAGGTGAAGTGTAGGATTTCCTCAAGTTCTTCGGAACTCCGGGTAGATTGTGTCCGTCCCCGGCATTATTGCAAGTAGAAAATCCGGTAGTCGTGCGGATTTAGGCATTTTGTGTGAAGCCTATTCGTGGCCGTGAGCCCGAATCGGTGATGCTTGATTTGCGACGTTGCATTTAGGTTAGGCCTAGAATGCGTGCCGGAGAATGACTCCTTGAACTCACCTATAGTATTGCGGGAACTAAGTGTAGGCGTCTTGTGAAGATCCTAACAAAAGCCCCATGCTTTGAGTTTTGGATGAAGGCAAACCTTCACCACGAAATTGATGCGGAGTGTATTGCACCTCCCTTGATGAGTATTCGTGAAACCTAGATCCTTGTGAAGGGGTTAGGTGCGTAGCATATAATTAGTTTAGCACTTGAAAGTGCTAAACCCTTACGGGCCGAGGCGAAGCCGTACCCACGTTGTGCGATAGATCGCGACGATTAGAGCACGGGCAAAGCTAAACCGAACCCGTTTCCATGCAGATCGGTAAGAGGTCCCTTCCTCAGGAAAGCCGTGTGATCATGGGAGAGGTCGTGGAAGGTGTCATACCTAGACCGACCAAAAGCTCTTGTTTCCACCCAAGGTTGTGGCCCTTACGGTGGAGTGTTTTGTGAAATGGATGTTATGTTAGCCTCATGCGATTGCTTAGGCGGTTGTGGGGAACCTTCGGGTGAACCCAACCAACATTATGTGCATACCTAGGTTCCCTTCTTTTGATGCTCAACCTAGAAGATTGATTGTGCTTGAAACCTCACCTCGTGCAGTTGCACTTTCTTTATATTTAGTACTTGTGCTAGTATGGCTTGCTTGTAGGGTAGAAGCTCCGCCACCCCGGAAAAGGGGTGGGGTCGTTATAATTTGGTCAGCTGTGCTGACCGTTACTTTGTTTGCCACCGCTTGGTGGAATGTTCTTATGCAGGTGCAGGTGAGCCTAGCGGGAAATAGCGGGCGATGGCCCTTTGCAATGTTGGCCCTCGAAGGCCAGCCCTTTTCCTGTTATTCATGTATGGCCAGCCTGCGTGCCGATGTATGCTTATGGAGTTTTGTGCATTCGATGAATGTAAGGCCTTAAGGCCGTAACTCTTATTCTGGATACATTCCTATGATAGTGGACAGTTCTGTTTGAATGGCTTAATTAATGCTTCCGCTTACGTTTTGTACTCTCGTTTAGTTGTTACTTTTCTGGTTATCACCTTTTAACTCCTAGCTAGTGTGGTTTGTATGGCGTGGGGTCCCAGCCGGACCTGCTGTTATACTCTTTGTACTGGCAGGATGTTACAATTTGGTATCGGACTTAAGGCGTCGATCCGTAGTTTAGCGAATTCGGGACGAATTCCTTTTAAGGGGTGGTGCGCACGGGTTGTGCATTCACCTAAAACGACAAAAACTAATAAGAATGTCCACTTAGGAATGAAAAGAAAACGTACTTGTTTGCGGAACCTGAGCGTTCCATGATTGATGTTTGATATGTTTTGGGTCACTAAATTGTGCTTTGCATGATTATAGGTGACTAGAAGTGCTGCGGGGCAGTCTCGACCCCGTAACACCGCTGAAAGTAGTGGGTCGGCTAAAGTGCCAGCGACCACTCCTTCTGCTGAAATGATCAAATTAGTCGCAGAAGCGGTCTTCGCGATGATCAACGCTCAACCCCAAAGGCTGGTCCAGCCTTCTACTCCTACTCCGGATGTGGCCCCTGAGGCTGTTGCTGCAGTGGAACCTGCGGCGGAACCAAGGGTGGAGGCCCCTGTGCCTGTAGTTGCAGTAGAACCTGCGGTAGCGCCGAGGGTGGAACCTCAAGTTGCGCAAGTAGTTGCGGGGCGAGCGCGTGACCAGCAATTAAAGCATTTCCTGAGCTTTAATCCTCCTACCTTCTCGGGATCTGAGTCCCCAACGGAGGCAGAAGACTGGTTGTCAAGAGTTAGAAGAACTCTGAGGGCGACAACGACGGACGAAGCCATGATGGTCACCTTAGCCACTTTCCTTCTTGATGGAGAGGCTGTGCTGTGGTGGGAAGAGCAGGAGCTGCATAAGTTCTGCGGTAGAGATATTACTGAAATCACAATGGCTGAGTTTTCAAAGTCGTTCCTCCAAAGGTTTATCCCCTCTGCCCAGCGCATTGCGTTACAAAACCAGTTCTTGAGGTTGACACAAGGTGATCTCTCCGTTGACGATTACTTGCATGAGTTTACCAGACTGAGTCGCTATGCGGGGTCCTTGGTGGAGGATGAGGAGGCAAAGAAAAATAAGTTCTATGAAGGGCTTCGGGACGAGTTGAGGCTGCTCCTTGCAGGCCCTATGACGTTCGTCTTCCAAGTGATGGTGCAAACTGCCAGATCTTTGGAGTTGGACATGAAGAGGGTACAAGCAAGGGGTGTTGTAAAGAAACCTGAGTTTCATGCGCTAGCCTCTCAGTCCAAGTCGGATTTCAGAAGGAACAAAAGGAAGTTCAAACAGGCGGAACTAGCTCCTTCAAATGTTTCGGGAGCCACGACCGCGCGGACTCCTATTACGTGTTTCACCTGCGGGAAGGTGGGACACAAAGCTGCGGTGTGTCGAAGTGGTCCCCCGAAGGCTGGTAATCGAGCGGTGGATTATGCTCGTACTGCGGAAAAGGGTAAAGCTGCGGAGTCTTCGGCTTCCCAGCACATTCCGACTCAGCCGAGAGTCTATTCACTTGGCCAACATGAAGCTATACGACAAACTGATGTCCGGTATGAATTAGAAGTTAGCTTTTACATCTATATATATAATTCATACTGTGGTACGACTATATGCTTTATTTGTGTGCAATTAGGTTTCGTCCTAATTTTCAACTATCCGGCGAGAGCTCTATTTGATACGGGTGCATCGCACTCTTTTCTGTCCGAGGACTTCGTTGTGCGAATCGGAGTGACGTCTACCTTCGTAGAGGATAGATTGGAAGTAGTGCTACCCAATGGATCTCGAATGAGTGCGGATAGGAAGAGCCGTGTGAAGGTGCGGATCGGAAGTCAGGATTTCGACTTGGAAGCGTCGTTATTACTGTTAGCTGAATTTGATGTGATCTTCGGCATGGACTGGCTCTCGGAGCAGCGGGCATGCATAGATTGCACTACAAAGGAGATCACTCTGGGATGGGACACCGAAGGAGAAACCATGTTCGCCGGTATGCGAGGAGCGAGCAAGACGCTGATGTCTGCTCTCCAGGTGGTTAAGGCGGTGAGAAAAGGCGCCGAGTTGTTCTTCACCTTGTTGGAGACTTCAGAGCCAATGCCCAGGTTATGTGATGTCCCAGTTGTAGCGGAGTACGCCGATGTGTTTCCTAACGAACTCCCTGGGGCTCCGCCTCAGCGGGAGATCGATTTCTGTATCGAGTTGGTGCCAGGTGCCAAACCTGTGGCCCGCTCACCGTACCGGATAGCGCCAAAGGAATTGGCAGAGCTGAAGGTTCAATTGCAAGAGCAAGGCTACGTACGTCCAAGTTCATCGCCTTGGAGTGCACCGGTCCTCTTTGTGAAAAAGAAGGATGGGAGCTTGCGTCTATGTATTGATTATCGAGAGCTAAACAAGTTGACCGAGAAGAACCGATATCCGATTCCAAGAATCGATGATCTATTCGACCAACTGGTGGGGTCGACGGTTTACTCCAAGCTGGACCTAAGGTCCGGCTATTACCAACTGCGGATAAGGGAATGTGACATTCCAAAAATAGCGTTCAGTACCCGCTTTGGGCACTATGAGTTCACGGTGATGCCGTTCGGTCTGTCCAATGCACCGTCGGTATTCATGAACTTAATGAACAGGACGTTCCGTGAGTATTTGGATCAATTTGTGATCGTCTTTATCGACGACATTTTGGTATACTCTCAATCGGAAGAGGAGCATGTAGGGCATCTGCACGCCGTTCTGAGCACCTTGAGGAGGAGTCAGCTCTATGCCAAGTTCTCCAAGTGCGAGTTTTGGCTACCGTCAGTAGCATTCCTTGGTCACGTCGTTAGTGGAGATGGAATTGCAGTAGATCCGTCGAAGATAGAAGCGATCCGAGCGTGGCCTTTGTTGAAAAACGTAGCGGAAGTCCGAAGTTTCTTAGGACTTGCCGGCTATTATAGGCGCTTTGTGGAAAACTTCTCGAGGATCGCACTTCCTCTCACAAAACTGACTAGGAAGGATCATAAGTTCGTTTGGTCGCCTGAGTGCGCACGAGCTTTTGAAGAACTAAAGAGCCGTCTGACCACGGCGCCCATTCTATGCTCTCCACAAGGTACGGAAGGCTACGAAATTTATAGCGACGCCTCAGGAAGTGGTTTTGGTTGTGTCCTAGTGCAGTTCGGGAAGGTAATTGCCTACGGCTCCCGGCAACTGAAGGTTCATGAGAGGAATTACCCGGTCCATGATTTGGAGCTAGCGGCCGTGGTATTTGCTCTTAAGCTTTGGAGGCATTATTTATATGGCGTGAAGATCGATATCTTTACCGACCACAAGAGCCTCAAGTACTTGCTGGATCAAAGGGAGTTGAATATGCGTCAAAGGAGGTGGATGGAGTTCCTTGGGGACTACACCTTCGACATCAATTATACTCCCGGTAAGGGAAATGTAGTAGCGGACGCGCTGAGTCGTCAGGCTCCCGCTCAAGCAAATTGGATTTTGATGCACGATGAGCGTCTAATCCGTGAGCTAGAGGAAATGGAGATCGTATGCATTGATAGGAGAACGTCTACTTCAGCATGCTTGAACTGGACGGAGGTTCAATACGACCTTGCCGACCGAGTTCGACAAGCATTGGAGCTGGACGAGAGCATGAAACGCTATAAAGCGGAAACCGTTGAGGGGTTAAACGCTGATTTCTCCTTTGAAGACGACCTTATGTGGAAACAGGAAAGGTTGTGCATCCCAAACGTTGGCACTCTACGGGCGGAGTTGATGTACGAGGCTCATCATACCAAGTACTCGATCCACCCGGGGAGCGCTAAAATGTTTATGGATTTGAAGAAATTGTTCTGGTGGCCGGGTATGAAGAAAGACATTGCCCTTTACGTGGCCAAGTGTCATACTTGCGCTTTGGTGAAAGCGGAATGTCAACGTCCCGGTGGGTTTCTGAAGTCCTTGCCGATTCCGGAATGGAAGTTTGATGATATTTCGATGGATTTCGTGCACGGATTGCCGAGATCGCAGCATGGAAACGACGCCATCTGGGTGATCGTGGACCGTTTGACGAAGGTATCACTTCATTCCGAACAGGAAGGATGATTCTGTAGAGAAGCTAGCAAAGCTCTATGTTGATAGTATTGTGAGACTGCACGGTGTCCCCCGTAGTATCGTCAGCGATCGTGGCGGGCGTTTCACATCGAAAGATTGGAGGCTTATCCATGAACTATTGGGCACGAAATTGAAGTTCAGCACGGCCTTCCACCCGCAAACGGATGGACAGACCGAAAGAACCAACATGACTATGGAGGATATGCTCCGAATGTGCGCTCTAGATTTTGGAAAGAGGTGGGAAGATCATCTCTACATGATCGAGTTCACCTACAATAATAGCTATCAAGCCAGTATAAAGATGGCTCCCTTCGAAGCCCTCTATGGTAAGAAGTGTCGTACGCCGTTGTCTTGGTCGGAAATGGGCGATACTAAGCTATTGAAGCGAAAGGATGTTGAAGAAGCAACTTCGAGGATCCGGAACTATACGTGAAAGGCTATTGGTTGCCCAGGATAGGCAAGCAAAGTATTTCAATGCCAAGCATAGGAACCTAGAGTTTGCCGTCGGTGACCGGGTTTACTTGAAGATCAAACCGTGCAAAGGGGTATCAAGGATCCGACGCTTGAAAAAGCTCAGTCCAAGGTACTTAGGACCGTTTGAGATCGTGGAGCGTGTTGGTGATGCGGCTTATCGGCTTGCACTATCTGCAAAGCTGAGAGGTCTGCACGACGTGTTTCACATTTCAGTGTTGAGGATGGCAGTGCAAGAGCCTACTCATATCGTTGCGGTCGGCAAAGTTCCGGTTGATAGTGGGTTGTCGACGAAGGTCAAGCCCTTACGCATCGAAAATACCGAAGTAAAGCAGCTGCGGAACAAGTCCATTCGGATGGTAAAAGTCCGGTGGGATAATTGCGGCCGAGAGGAGCTCTCTTGGGAGAGAGAGCAAGCGATGCTTGCGGAGTACCCCAAGCTATTTCTCTCAGGTAAATTATAGCTGAATTTCTTGCTATTTCTGTTTTATAAATTTCGGGACGAAATTCTTTTAAGGGGGGTGGAGTTGTAACACCCCAAAAATCGTGGTTCAGCGAAGTAGGCGGAGTGGTAGTGCTGCACTTGAAGCAGGCTAAATCTTCCCTTTCTGCTCTTAGCGCACGATCAGTGGCCTCATCGCGCACGACCGGCGATCGTGCGCCAGCGATCGTGCGTTAATTCAGAAGAGAATCAATTTCTGTCTCGGACAGTGCGCACGACCATTTCCCTCTTCGCGCACGACCAGTGATCGTGCGCCAGCGATCGTGCGCCCTGTTTATTCTGTTCCGCGATTTTGAGCGGAGAAGAAGATCGGACAGTCCAAATCTTTTGGAAATTGATCCAACGGCTAGGTTTAGTTGCGGGAGACCTTTAGGGCTGATGAGAGGGGGTTAAACCCTCATATTCTCTAAGCCATTCTCTCTCCAAACCCTAGAGAAAGAAGGAGGAGCCAAGGAAGAAGAAGGTAGATCCCGCCATTGACGGAGCTCCGGAGCTCCGTTTCGCGAGCCGTTTCTAGATTTGGAGAGTGCAGCCCGGTGCGGTCGTTTCTCTCTGTGTAGAATCTCGGATCTATGGTGAAAAAGAACGCGTCTAGGGTAACGATTCTTCCTCCCGAACTTTGGACTTGTATTTGTCCTTTCATTCCTCTTCCTATGTTTGCATGAGGTATCTCTTTCACCAAATGGGTGAAGTGTAGGATTTCCTCAAGTTCTTCGGAACTCCGGGTAGATTGTGTCCATCCCCGGCATTATTGCAAGTAGAAAATCCGGCAGTCGTGCAGATTTAGGCATTTTGTGTGAAGCCTATTCGTGGTCGTGAGCCCGAATCGGTGATGCTTGATTTGCGACGTTGCATTTAGGTTAGGCCTAGAATGCGTGCCGGAGAATGACTCCGTGAACTCACCTATAGTATTGTGGGAACTAAGTGTAGGCGTCTTGTGAAGATCCTAACAAAAGCCCCATGCTTTGAGTTTTGGATGAAGGCAAACCTTCACCACGAAATTGATGCGGAGTGTATTGCACCTCCCTTGATGAGTATTTGTGAAACCTAGATCCTTGTGAAGGGGTTAGGTGCGTAGCATATAATTAGTGTAGCACTTGAAAGTGCTAAACCCTTACGGGCCGAGGCGAAGCCGTACCCGCATCGTGCGATAGATCGTGACGATTAGAGCACGGGCAAAGCTAAACCGAACCCGTTTCCATGCAGATCGGTAAGAGGTCCCTTCCTCAGGAAAGCCGTGTGATCATGGGATAGGTCGTGGAAGGTGTCATACCTAGACCGACCAAAAGCTCTTGTTTCCACCCAAGGTTGTGGCCCTTACGGTGGAGTGTTTTGTGAAATGGATGTTATGTTAGCCTCATGCGATTGCTTAGGCGGTTGTGGGGAACCTTCGGGTGAACCCAACCAACATCATGTGCATACCTAGGTTCCCTTCTTTTGATGCTCAACCTAGAAGATTAATTGTGCTTGAAACCTCACCTCGTGTAGTTGCATTTTCTTTATATTTAGTACTTGTGCTAGTATGGCTTGCTTGCAGGGTAGAAGCTCCGCCACCCCGAAAAAGGGGTGGGGTCGTTATAATTTGGTCAGTTGTGCTGACCGTTACTTTGTTTGCCACCGCTTGGTGGAATGTTCTTATGCAGGTGCAGGTGAGCCTAGCGGGAAATAGCGGGCGATGACCCTTTGCAATGTTGGCCCTCGAAGGCCAGCCCTTTTCCTGTTATTCATGTATGGCCGGCCTGCGTGCCGATGTATGCTTATGGAGTTTTGTGCATTGGATGAATGTAAGGCCTTAAGGCCGTAACTCTTATTCTGGATACATTCCTATGATAGTGGACAGTTCTGTTTGAATGGTTTAATTAATGCTTTCGCTTACGTTTTGTACTCTCGTTTAGTTGTTACTTTTCTGGTTATCACCTTTTAACTCCTAGCTAGTGTGGTTTGTATGGCGTGGGGTCCCGGCCGGACCTGCTGTTATACTCTTCGTACTGGCAGGATGTTACAGGAAGTGACAGCCCTCCTCTACCTCGGACGCAGTTGAAGACCGAGCTTGGATGCGGATTGACAACCCAGCGATTCCAACCGTGAATCTTCGGCAAGGCTTCGGATGTGGTCAACTCCTTTACTCTCTTTTTCCTTCTTTATGTTGATGATTGTTTAGGTTAGATTCTTCTATATCTTGATGATGAACACTATGAATCGTGCTTGTAATCTTAATTTCTTGTCTATGTGAAGTTATGTTTTGTTCATATGTGTATGAGGTGCGCCCCCATCTAAGTTCCATTCCGCCGTCGTGTTCGTCGTCGCACTAGCAATTGCTAGTGGCGTGCTTGTCGAAGAGGTGCTTACGATCCTCACTCCGTTAGCCTACTCGTCCATCCGCCTACCGAAGCGTGGCATCGCGGCCCGTATTCCATTCACCTAACGAAGCAGCGCGCTCAAGGCCTGCATAGTTCGACTCTGCTTGCCTACTCGTCCATCCTCCCTTGCGACGCAGCGCGCTCAAGGCCTGCCTAGTCTCCATCCCGCCAAGCGAAGCATTGCATAGTGGCATTGCATAGGAGTAGTTGTAATATTTTATTTTATTATTCACAAACCAAATCCCTTTCGTCCGCATTCCACCTATCGCTGGACTTCGATCTCAAGTCCTTCCTCGAAACCTAACTCCACCTTACTGTGTTCCTCAAGAGACCGACACTCGGGGATTTTCCCCATTATTATTACTTGCGCGACCGGTGCACTTGCCGAAAATATCGCATCAGACCAGCAGACATCTGTCAATTGCTGAATAGCCAAGTGTGGCTGAGGAGGAACAAAGACAAACACCCATTAGAAGATCTCCATCCCCATGTTTGAAGAGACTGAAGTGATGAACTTCTATCTTTCAACCATACTACAGAAGAAGGCTAGGGGAAAATCAAACAAGCCTAACATTTCCCCAAAGCTAAGTCAAGAAGACTCCTCACTGCTGCCTCGGATAAGTTTGCTCTTTGAAGAGCAAAGGTTGAAAATTGAGAGCTATGTTGACACTGCTGTCAATGAGATAAAAAGAAACCTATCTAATGAGACTGTATGTCTAAAGGCTGATATGAAGAATCTACAAGAAGACACTGCCAAACAGCTAGCAATTAGTCATCAGGGTATAGCTGAAGTTCTAGAGAATCAAGGCATGATATGCAATAATATAAAGAAAGCCTACATAGACACAAACAGGTGGATGAATGAACACAAGACCAATCTCCAAGAAAAATTAGATCAACACAGTCAAGAACTAGACAGTCATCTGCTGGAGACGAAGAATCATCTAGAAAGGGGAATTCACATGTTTAAAGATAAAATTCTGAATCTTTAGGGGAACATCTAGAGGGAAATATCAGAAGAAGTCATAAAGGGCGAGATATCAATGATAATGGCCAATGGTGATCATGCCATCTGGACCTCCAATACTATCAGGGAAGCAATGAATCTTCCTCCCATTAACTATGATGATTATCCTGCTGATCAACTTGATGATATTCCTCATACTAATGATACTCCTGCTACTGTCGTTGCTGTTGCTGCTATTCAGAGTAAGGGAAAGGAAATCTCAGAGGAAGATGAGGTGAAGATGTGGAAGAAGAGATCCAGAGAGGAGATGGAGAAGAAAGATTATTTTGAAAGGTGGAGTCCCAAATCCAGAGCCATAATATTAAGTGCATGAGAGCTAGTGAAAGTAAACAAAGGTGAAAGATACAACCTGTATAGTACTCAAGAGTGGACTAAGTATGAAAATCAAAAGGAGACAAGAAGATGCCACGGAAGAGACAAGCAAGCAGGAAGAATTCCATCAGATGTTCAAAAGCCACTCAAATATCATCCCAAGCCAAAGGAATATTTCACCAGGCAATCTGAGAAGGAACAGTACGTTGCTGCCAAGAAAGCAAGGAATGAGACATAAATGGCTGAATTATTGTGGGCATATATAGCAATGCTGAAATCTTTAAAAACAAATGTCTCTACTTATAAATTATTAATGAAAGTATTTATATCAAACTATCTCATTCTGTGATCATGAAATTTTGACTGAAACATCATTATTATATGTTGATTTCTTTTAGATGCACCTTATCATTGAATGAGTTATGACTTCTTTAAATAGGGGGAGATTGTTGGGAACAGTGCCCAACATTGTTCCTGATTTGTAGAAGTGCTCAAATCAATGATAAGTATAATATGTATTTGATGGTGTGTTCATTTTATGCTTGTAGACATTAAACAATATGTCCAGTACATCTTAAATTCCACTAAGTACAATATCATCGAGAAGGACTGGACATATCGTCGAATAAAGCACTCGTACATCATCGGGATTGCATACAGAGATAAGCTGAAAGATCATGACAATTATCATCGAAATGATATGAACAACTCGATGATATCGTTGTGACAACAAAGCTCACACAACAATATCGTCGTGAAGAACAAGAAGGATCACTCAAGTTAAATATCATCGTGTCGATCTGTATCTCAAGACGACATTGCTGAAAGGCTAAAGTCTAATTATTCAGGAGTGTCGACGACATCGTCGTAAAGAAGTCTTATCGCTGAGAATACTAAGAAAGAACTTGTAAAGGCAGCGGATAGAAGAAGAAAGGGTTATCATCAAAATGACCAAAAATGATATCGACGAGAACTAAGAATGATGAAGACGATATTACCGAAAAGACAACATGGTTTCAACAATATTGTCAAGAAGACCAGAAGCTACAAAAAAGATTACGACGACATCTACATATCGTGGTAAGAACAAGTAGAGCTATGATATCAAGTATCGTCGACATATCATTCTCTGAAGAAGACTTGAAGAATTGTCCAAGTCAAAGATGGATCGTCGTAACGACAAGATATCTCGTCGAGACATTACAAATATCACCGAGACAGGTCAAGACATTTCAAGTCACGCTGTCTGCATTTAATGTCGCCACATGATGGTCCAATCAACACGTGTCATTAAGTAATGGGCTCCTGACACTTAAGGTACATTCTAGGAGATTGTTAGCATGCTCCTTAGAGATATACAGGGAATACGTGTCAGACCTAAAAGAGCACAGAGAATACTCGCAAACTTTTCAATAGAATAGTTATACGACTGCGAGGAGGAAGAACAAGAACTGACGAACTAAACTTTCACATCAAGTCTTCTCTAAGTTTCAGTATGGCACCATCAACTGATAAGAAGTATTCTAGATCAAAGAAAGGATTAAAAAGTGGAACCTGTGTTTTTGAAGAAAAGATCTGAAGCATTCTCTTCATATCCAAGAAGCCAATCTTCATTGGGCTCAAGTTTCAGTCAGCACCATCGACTGATAAGAACTTTTCAAGACTGAAGAAGGGATTGAAGAAGGGTCTATGCTATCCAAGATAACATCAAAAGCATCTTCTTCAAGTCTAAGAAGACAATCATCAACATACTAGAGAAGTTGTTTCTTAAATCCTCTTTCTGTAGAGCTTGAGGGCCTGAGCTGTAGGATCTATTTTAGATCTGAGATTTGTAGGGCTTGAGGGCCTGAGATTTGTAGGGATTGAGGGCTTGAGACTTGTAGGGCTTGAGGGCCTGAGTGTAGGGCTTGAGGGACTGAGTTGTAGGATCTGTTTCAGATCTGAGATTTGTAGGGCTTGAGGGCCTGAGTATCGGGCTTGAGGGCATGAGATTGTAAGGCTTGAGGGCCTGAGTATTTGGTGGAGTTTGACAACTCTAGCACACTGCTAGATAGGTGCATATGGATAGTGGACTACTCAAGACACTTTGTCTTGAGGAACCACTATAGATCCCTGAGTGCTTTCTGTGATTGGCTCTTAATCTTTAAAACATTACTCTAGGATCTTCATAAGAACAGACTCAAAAGAAAGTGGGGCAATATATTTTAAAATACATATTCACCCCCTAGGTGATTTGGCAACATCCATAACTAACAATAAACCATATGTCTAATAATTTTCTAAAGTCTAAAAACATCAAGAAAGACTGGACATATCGTTGAAATGATATACATATCGTTGAAATGCATCAAAGCTACATCACTAGTATCAATACAATAAAAGTAATGAAAATTCACTAAGTAAAATATCATCTCAAGACTCAGCAGATGAATCGTTGAGAAAGGTATCATATCGTCGAGTCAGTTTCGACGATATCGTCTTGAAGAAAGCTTATCGTTGATAAAGCTAAGTTCCAATGTCTCGAAGATATCATCTTGAAGAAGATGTATAGTCTTGAAGGTTGAAGAAAGTTTATTGTGGATAAAGCTATGTTCAGATGTCTCGACGATATCGTCTTGAAGAAAATCCATAGCCTTGAAGATTAAAGACATAACTCATTAAGTCATGAAGAAAGGTTCATGTAGACAGACATACGTTTGAAGACCTTATATCGTCTAGAAGATGCAATATCCTTGAGATATCAAGTGAAGTCTTGAAGAAGGAAGTATGTTTATGATATCATCGTGAAGAATATCCATCGTTTATATTGATCAAGACGATATCGGCTTGGAGGAATATTATCGCCTTGACAGTTATAGAGTTGCATTTAATGCGCAAACGTTCTTGGAAATTGGTATTCAGGGAATATGCACGCCGCATATCTTGCACACCAATCAAGGAGTAATAAATGATATATTCTCTACAGAATATAGCCGTTGCACTAATGAGGAATATTATTACTTCCATATTCTGCAAGTTCCAAGAATGACAAAGCATTTATGATAATTTATTCTGCTGTTTCTTTCAAATACTCTATCAGGCAAATTATAGAAGAATTTTGTAAGGGATTTTATGCAAAGTTACAGAAGAATATAAAAGAAAGGAATTGTCAATTTCACAACTCTCGACATTCTTACAACATACTGATTTAGATCAAGAATAGAAAAGAAGAGATCAAGCAGAATATCTTCATCACTTGGTTGAGAAGATGAGAAAGAATCTTCCCCTATACAAGAAGTGCTTCTATCAAATAAGGAGAAGATTCAAAAGAAAGGCTCTGTAATCCACACAATCACTGGGCTTACATCTGCAAGAAGAAGAAGAAGTATGTTATTCAAAGCTTATATCTTGAATCCTTCTCTTCTACAACAGAATAACATATTTCTTATTCTGTAGGGTTATGTGTAAGCATGAGCTTGTAGGATCTTGTAACATATCTGAGTGGGTAGGGTTCTGTGTGAGCCTAAGTCTTGTAGGGTTCTTTGTGAGCCTGTGGTTGGTAGGATCTTGTTGAAGATTTGAGTTATTGTAAGACTTGCAAAGTCTGAGCTTGGTAGGGTACTGTGTGAACCTGAGTTGTAAGATCTATTTATTGAGAAGAGATCTGAGTTAGAGAAGTTTCCTAGTCTAGCTCATTGCTAGATAGGTCGGAGGGACAGTGAACTACTTCTAGACGCATTGTCTTGTAGGGAATCGCTATAAATCTTGTGTTTTTTCTGCGTTGCTCTTGTGCTGTGATAAATAGATTTTCAAGTAGAAAATAATATTGAAAACACCTAATCACCACCCCCTCTAGGTGTAGATTATAGACAACCCATATCTTTCAGGGGTATTATCAGCTATGGATCTAAGAGAGGGACATCCCAAAGACCGTATTTAGTAGTCGATTTGGCCTCTATGAGTTCACGGTGATACCATTCGGGCTCATGAATGCATCCTACGCATTCATGAGTTTGATGAACCAGGTTTTCGAGGCCTATCTCAATGTCTTCATCATTGTGTTTATAGACAACATCCTCATCTACTCGAGTATGAAGGAGGAGCATACATGGTATTTGACACTAACTTTGGAGAAGCTTCAGAAGCATAACTTATATGCAAAGTTCAGTAGGTGTCAGTTCTGGTTGAAGGAGGTGGCCTTTCTAGGTCACATTATCAGTTGAGCTGGACTAGCCGTGGATCCGGTGAAAATTCAGGCCATGCGAGATTAGCCATCATTGAAGACAACATCCGACATATGAAGTTTCTTGGGACTCGCCGGTTACTACCAGATGTTTGTAAAGGGATTCTATCGAATTGCCCTTCCACTCACTTCTCTGATGTAGAAGGATACACCATTCTTATGGACGCCGCAATGTGAGATTGCCTTCCAGGAGCTGAAGAGTAGGCTTACCTCGGCTCCCATCCTTGCCCTTCCATATGGGAAGGAAGGATTCTAAGTCTACACCGACGTGTCATATCAGGGAATTAGTGTCGTATTGATGTAGCACAGGCATGTGATAGCTTATGCTTCTCTCTAGTTGAAGAAGCACAAACAAAAATACCCTATGCATTATTTAGAGATGGGGGCACTGATCTTCGCCTTAAAGATCTGGAGGCATTATCTATATGGGGTTCATTGTTATGTCTTCTCGGATCACAAGAACCTCAAGTATGTGGATACCCTAAACGAGATGAACATGCGGAAGAGACGATGGGTGGAGTTTCTTTCCGACTATCAATATACCATGCACTACCACCCAGGGAAGGTGAATATGGTAGTAGATGCTATTAATAGGAGAGCTACTGTATCTGGTTCAGAACCCCAAATGATGGCTATGGAGCTGGTGTGGATGCTGGATGACATGCAGATATCCTTGGTATCCAAGGCAGACCCTGAGACCTACAAGGAGTATCTAGCCTCGATGAGCATTACTAATAATATATGAGATCGCATCAGGGATGGGCAAAGGCAGGATGTTAAGTTAAAGCTGATATTCAGGGCTTTGCAGGCAGGCACGACAGGTGATTACTCATTGAAGGATGATCTCTTGCTTTTCAGAGGCTGAGTGTATATACCGGCAAGAGGTCAGATTCGGGAGGATATTCTGGCCGAAGCACACTTCTAGTTTTAGAAATGATTCGATATTGGTGATCGTTGACAGGATGTTGAAGGTCACTCGATTTATTCCAGTTATGAAGGACGCACCGGTCGGTGTTTTAGTACGGGTGTTTGTGGAGCAGTTCGTTCGGTACCATGACATTCCCAAGATGATCGTGTCAGATTGGGATGGTCAATTTATGTCTAGAGAGTGGAGAACAGTTCAGGCTTACCTAGGCTCTCGCTTGACTTTCAGTACCGCATTCCACCCTCAGACGGATGGACAGACAGAGCGTACCAATTGGATGATGGAGGATCTTCTACACTTGTGTATCCTAGACTACGGGGAGCTGTGGGAGAGACTGTTGCCACTTATCGAGTTCTCTTAAAACAACAGTCATCACTCCAGTCTAAGCCTGGCCCCCCTATGAGGCATTGTAGGATGGAGGTGAAGGACTCCACTATCGTGGATCCAAGATGAGGATCCAAAGGCACTTGGCTCAGAATTTGGGGAGGACATGGACTCTCAGGTACGATTGATTCTGGACAGAATGCTGGAGGATCAATGTAGTTAGGCCAAATACTACGATGCACGACATCGTCATGTAGAGTTTCGGGTTGGAGACTGGGTATTCTTGAAGATACGTCCGATGCATGGAGTCTCGTGGGTATGCGGGTGGAAGAAGCTCAGTCCTAGATATATGGGGCCCTATAGGATCCTGGAGAGGATCGGCCCCTTCGCTTTACAACTAGAGCTGCCGCTGGAGTTGGCGGGTTTGCATGACGACTTCCACATCTCCTCCCTTAGAAGGGCTCTCTCATGGCCAAAGCAGCAGATTTCTATTACAGCTAGTCCAGTAGCATCTAATCCATCGGTCCGCTTAGAGCCATTACTGATAGATGATACTACAGTACAAATCTTGTGGCGAAAGAAGGTTCCACTGGTCAAGGTCTTGTGGTCGAATCACGTACAGGAGGAGCTCACCTGGGAGCCCCTGTACCTTATGTAGCAAAAATATCTGGAACTCTTCGTGATAGGTATAATTTTAACCGTGTGAAACTTTCTCAATCATTTACTTTTAGTAGGAACCCCGTAGGCCTAACCTTAATTTCGGTGATGAAATTTTTATTTTTATGTATTGGGATTTGTAACATCCCACAAACAACTAGGACCATGGGAGAGTTTTTGTCATAACTAGGACATGACAATTCTCTGGGATGATCAAGGATGCCCTAAGAACTTAAGGAAATAGGTAAAGCCACCTTGGTCTACAAATAGTAAAATCTAGTTACTTTACCTAGGGTTGGAGTTCTAGGTATCAAATTGATCACCTAACCCTACCATGCCACTCCTAACCCTTGGGGAGCACCTTGGGTCATAAAGGACACATTGGTGTCAACCCAATTGGTCAATTTGACCAAAGTCATTCCTAGCCCCAAATAAGTCAAACCACCATATTTAGGGTCAATTAGGGTTCAATTGTCCCAAATGACTTTCTCCAAGTTCACCTACCCATTAAGGGAGGCCAATGGGTCAACATTGATTCATTGGCCCCAATCAATTTCACCAATTTGACAAAAGTCAACACATGGTCAATATTGCCCAAACTGGGTTAATCAAGCCCATAGCTCAATCCCTCGGGGCTAAGCCCAATTTAAGTGGATGAAATGATTAGTCACTACTTAAATTACATGAAATGCCATTCAATTTCTGGAGAGTGTGACTAGGATAGAGAAATTGGAAGTTTCCCACCAATTTGAAGAGAGATAGAGAGAGAGAGAGAGAGAGAGAGAGAGAGAGAGAGAGAGAGAGAGAGAGAGAGAGAAAGAGGGCATTCATGGCTTTGAATGTAATTGACACATCAATTCTCCCCCAATTGATGGGGATTCATTCCCCTAGTAGTTATAAAGAGAATACAGCCAATTCCAGGCAAGATGAAGGGCCAATTCAGGGGAACTACACCTTGGTCAAAAACTGGCATAATGGCTGTTAATGGAATTCGATCTTGTAACCCCCCTCTCCCTCAATTGAGCTCTAAAACTCCTTCAGTGTTTGGAGAGGAGTGAAACCGCCAAGCTTTCAGAAGGAGTTGTGCACTAGAAGTAGAATAATCCATGGCCCCCAAAGCTCCCCAAACCTCCATAGTGAACCTTCGATCGGCAAGGCAAATGGCCACCTCACAGGTCCGATCCCCTCCTCCTCCTCTAGTGGATAGATCCTAATCCATTTGGGGCTTGATTCAAGCCAAATCGGGCTCAAATCAAGTTCCTGAAAAGCTCATTTTTGAGCTCCTTTTCACCCGCTCGAAATACTCCTTCCAGCCACCTTTGGCCAGCAAACCACCGCGAATCACCTACCACCACCTCGACGAAGGTGGTGGTGGCAATAGCCGGCCGGGAGGAAGTGTGGGTGGCAGGAAAATTGAGTCTAAAAGTCTCCCAGGATGGGCTATTGGGGACCATCAGTTTGCTGGGGATGATGACCCACAGCCGTTAGATCTGGCGCGATCTGATATTCGTAGACCGAAATGGTATAATGCACATGTTATTTAAATTCTGTTACATATTATATAGTGAATGTTTTTATTTATTAAAAATACATAGTTGCCTTTGATGCAAAGGTGGTCAACATGAAATATGTAGACCTTGGTATCTATATTAATCCAAATTTTGTTTCACTCAATTTGGCTGACTGTATCTTCCTCAACACCCTTTTTGGTGCAAGTTGTCCCTGGGGCGAACATGATATGTATTTGAGTGCCCCCACTGATCCACTCAGTCAATTGGCCTGAAAATTGATCATAGGCCAGTCTAACCATGACTCACATCATATCCAAAAATCAGAATTTTTGGAGATGACTTTTCTATATTTTTTGTAATAATTTAATAATACATATATGACTTAAATATAGGGTCTATGGACCTTAAAATTCCCAAAATCTTTGATGGATGGCTTTCGGGGACATTATATGGCCAGGATAAAAATCTCAGCCCATTTGGGTTTGATTTGATTTGGTTAATTAGTGTAAGCCCATGGTCACCTAGGAAGGTTAAACTCTAGTTCATCAAAAAGGTGCACTTGTGGATTTGAGTGGCCATCCCTCAACCAGATGTGATGAAACTTGGGTCACCTTTTTGTTATCACATAAACACCCACACAAGTAATTTTTGGAGGTTTAAGGTTGGAATACCAGGAAAACCTAGTTCAACCCCTTGGGGTGCATATAGGGGTTAATGAAAGAAATGGTGTCATAACACCGTAGATGTGCTTGAAACTTTGTAGGTCATTTCATAGGGTGAGTGAACACACTGGATAATTTTGTTGGAATTTTTGGAGTCACTATCACCCACTGAATATATAATATTTAATTTGGTAACTTTCATTTCAAGTATAAAATATAAAGTCATATGCTTTAGAAAAGTTATGAAACTTGAACAATGAAGTTTTCATGATTATATGAATCTCTATAAATTTTATATAATTTTTGGATTAATTAATTTGGTAGTTACTTCATAATGTGTCAAAAGTCAATTTCCGTGATTTAAATAAATTATGTGGTCATCTGATTTTTGAAAACTTTGAAATTTAGCCAGAGTGTTTCTAGGGTCATGAT
Source organism: Dactylorhiza incarnata (assembly GCA_033032865.1). Taxonomy (NCBI): domain Eukaryota; kingdom Viridiplantae; phylum Streptophyta; class Magnoliopsida; order Asparagales; family Orchidaceae; genus Dactylorhiza; species Dactylorhiza incarnata. The sequence continues at coordinate 12,270,929 of JAWHQI010000052.1, forward strand.
AGAGCTCTGGAAATTTTATTACATTTACTGGATAAAGATTTTGGTAGTTCTTCACATTGTGCCAATATTCAATTATAATGAAATAAATAAATTGGGTGGTTATCTGACTTTATAAAAATGTCAATTTTGGTCAGAGAGCCCCTAGGGTGAATATGGTCCTCTGGATATATTTATTGCAATTTTTGGATGACTAGTTTCAGTACTTTGTTCATACAATTGAAAGATGTAGCCTTTGTAATTTAATTAATTTATATGGGCTCTTAATCTTGAAAAATAGTCAAACTCAGTTGGAGGACATTGTAGGCCCCTTAGAATCTCTGAAAATTAATTCATGACCCTTGGGTATGTACAAGTTAAAGTTCCATCACAAATTTGGGTTGTGCCATAATTAATCATATAATGATTTTCATGGAATTAATTAGGGAGAAAAATATAATTTTCTGATTTTCCATCATATTAGTCCATAAATAATCTCTCGATATATAATTGGTCATAAAGATACCTTGGAGTCATATGGGACATTCATAAATGTTAATCTTTTCCCTTAAGATTGAAGTAGGTTGCAGAAATCCAAAAGGGAGTTTGGTGGTTTAGGGTCTTCCCATGAGTCCTTGGGTAAGGATTCTTCAGTGTGAGATTATGTAGGTCAACTCTATGGTGGAAGGGGCAAAAGTCCTTTCAAGACCTCCACTAGTTGTGGGTGTGAGTTGTATACTCTTAGGTGGTGTATTGGTGTTCAAGAGAACATTAATACCACTAGTGAATCTTAATCCATATAGGGCTCTAGAGTAACATAAGAGGCTGGTGTTGGGTAGTTACCAATAAAATTAAGTGTCTTGTAAAAGGGAGGTTTGGGATATCATCCCATCGTACCTCCTAGTACCACTGCGAGCCCCTCACTGGGTAGACCTCGGGATGTCCAAGACTAACCCTTAAAATGATAGGGCATGTAATAAGGAAAGATTAATCTAATAACAAGTTATCGACTACACATACACACACACACACCCCTTTATTAAGGAAACGTAGTTTTGGTTGGTCTAGTCTTGCGAGCTGTGGGCTTAGTGTGAGTATGTTAATGGAGAAATGTGTTGCAAGCCGCGACTTGGTGTTTGTTGAAATGGACTTGTTAGTCAGGTGAGCCGATGTCTCGAGAGTTCAATTATAGCATATGTGCTTATGCATATAAGTGGTGGGTCATCAGTATTGGGCAGTCATTCATACCGACGTCAGTACGTTGGCTCGACAAGTGTGAGTAGTCACTTAGCCAAGAAAAGACTAGTGGATTCCAACATTAGTACAAGATGCTCCGTAGCACCGAGCTAGGTGTACCGAGTAGTACGTAAGGTCTATGTTAGGTAGTGTGAATACCGGCTTAGGAGTGGGGTGGCCCAACCCACTGCCTACGTTTTCCACTACGAGAGGTACCTGAGAGTTTAGCTAACTCCAAATCGGTGACGTAAATTTCTGTACGCGCAGAGTCATGTGGGTGAGTTGCATTGGTGCGAAACATAATCATTAAACCTTGCATATCATTTCAAATCCTACATAACATTGCATACAACCTATACCCCATCGTATTAATTATTATGGGATATTTTATACGATGGGCCTTGCAAAACTAACCCTTAACTTATAAGCTTGTACGGGCATTCTTATAAGTTATGGTTACCTTTCTTTTGATAGCTGCCTTACCCATTATTATACTGCTTCTTTATTGTCTTTTCAGATACACTACCTTGCTACTGTTATACCATAATTATGTAAATTAGGCCCTGTATATATAACTTTAGTATATGCTTCCTGGTAGTTAAGGCCACCTCCATCTGCTTGTATTTCTGCTTTGATGTCCTCCTCTTTATTCCTCCCTCTTGGTGCCTAGGAGTCACCAGGGGAGTGGTGGGGGATTGGCTTAGTCTTTTGACTAACGGTTGGATGTGACCTAACACCATAGGGGCTCCGAATGGGAGATAGGGAGCTTCCCTAGGAGATCCAGTGCAACCATGGTACGATGCAGGAGGAGGTGAGCCAGCCTAGTTCGGGAGCAGCAACAGTGACGACGGGATCCATGAGTGTTTAGTATTTATTACTTCTGTGAGCGATCCGTAGTGAGAACTATGTGTATTGGGCAGGAGCCCTTTTATTTTCTGTATTTCTTAACGTAGTCTATTATGTGTTATTTTATATACATCACCTTTGATGTGGACTTAATCTTATATTATTCTATTTTATTTCTCTGTGCTGTATGGTTGGCCTGTATGTGAATTTATCGGCATAATCGACGTCTTGTTGTGGCAACCTTCCCAAGAGTTGGTGCCACCGCAAAGTGGCAGTTCTGGGCATAAGACCCAGAGGAAATGTACAAAAAGGGGTTTTACACTACATGTGTTTGTGCTAGGTACCGGGCTTTCCATAAGGAATCTGATTACTCAGTTGCAAAGAGGATTCTGAGATATCTTAAGGGCACACCAAATCTCAGTCTATGGTACCCTAGGAACAATGATTTTTAACTAATAGGGTATTCAGATGCATATTTTGCAGGATGTAAAGAGGATAAGAAGAGTACCTCAGGGACATGCCAATTCCTTGGGAGAAGACTTATTTCCTGGAGTAGCAAGAAGCAAACAAGTGTTGCTATTTCAACAGCAGAGTCAGAATACATATAAGTTGGAAGCTGCTATGCACAACTATTGTGGATCCATCGATAACTTCAGTATATCAACTTACAGCTAAGTAAAACTCCTATGTTTTGTGATTCCTCTAGTGCAATTTCAATTGCTAAGAATCCTATTTCACATAGCAGGACTAAGAACATTGAAATCAGGTATCACTTCTTTAAAAATCATGTAGAAAAGGAACACATCTGCCTTGAGTTTGTCTCCACTGACAGACAAGTGGCAGATATCTTTACTAAACCTCTGGATGAAGAAAATTTCAATTATTTCAAAATTAAGCTGGGCATGCTCAATTTGGAATAACTCCTACCGAGCTGCCCTTAGTTATTATTGTTAAAATTTACTTCTAGTAGCTGCTAAGTCACAAATAAAGCGTGCATATTATTATTGTGAAAGCTGGGAGTGACTTACATAAGAGGTGTGCATAAGAAAATGCCATATCGTTTTGACCACAAAATGATATCGTCTTGATGAACACAATGATATTCTATTATATTATTGTATGAAGGCAGGAGAAGAGTAAAGAAATGTAGCTACAAGTGAGGGGGAGCTTGACTGACAAAAGTGTTGGAACACGGTCTTCCGCATCTCCTAGGTTTGAGAATAACAAATCCTATGTGTGTATTTAATCTTGTGTGATCTAAGTGTGCAGGATAACAGGTCAAAATGACTCAAGGTTTACATATGGTGGTTGCCCCCGAAATTGTGCCATCAACTCCAAACTGATCACTAGCGCAGGCGATAGTGGATAGCGCCGGCGCTAGCTCGATGCACAGAAGGCATGCTGGAATTGTTGCCTCGGATTGAAGATTCTGCCATGCAAAAAGTCTCCTAATATGAGATAGCGCAGACGATAGTGGATAGCGCCGGCGCTAGCTCGATGCACAGAAGGCATGGTGGAATTGTTGCCTCCGATTGAAGATTCTGCCGCGCAAAAAGTCTCCTAATATGAGATAGCGCCGGCGGTAGTGGCTAGCGCAGGCGCTAGCGCTAGTCTATAAAAAGGACCCAAGTCCTCTCGTTTCATACACACATCAGAGAGATATATTGAGTGCCAGAATTCCAGAGGCTATCTTGGCCGAAAGTTGATGTGCTAGTGAAGCTCTGCAAAACTTCTGAAGGAGAATCTCGTCACGCCGGATCAGATCGAAGTCCGCTTCTACAACGCTTATTCAACGGCGGATCTTCGTCTCCAACTTCAGAAGTCCATCTTGAGGGAGTTCTTATTTCTTTATTGTTATTTCATATTCCTCTTTGTAAACGATTAGTGAAATCGCCTCGTGTTGGCGACTAGGTCTGGGTAGGACTTAGGGGGAAAATCGCCTCGTGTGGGCGACTAGATCTAGGCTAGGTCTAGGGGGGGCTCGAGGCCACATCCGGGGAGGGATTGGCTAGAGCGGCTTGAGGCCGAATCCGGGGAGGATAAGGCTAGGGCCACCGATTCGTGGGGAAGCGAGTCGGGATAGAAAACCAAAAGGTTTTTTTTATTTAGCTTTGATTTCTAGCTTTCATAAGAGATCAAATCTTGTAATCATGTTTCTCAAGTTAATAAAATCATGTCTCTATTTTTACTTTATTTGATTAGTCTTGATCTTCTTTATTATCATATTCAAAGCTTTTTCTAAAATATTCAAAATAATTATAAAATCTTTAAAACCCTTATTCACCCCCCCCCCCCCCCCCCTCTAAGGGCGCCTACCGATCCAACAAGTGGTATCAGAGGGAGGTTATTCCAATCGGCTTAACAACCGGGAATAATGGCGTCTCATGATCTTGCTTTTCCTGAGGGTCAAGGGGTTAGTCGACCACCTCTCTTTACTGGGTCAGATTTTAATTACTGGAAAAATCGAATGATGTGTTTTCTTATGACAATGGATGTAGAAGTATGGAACATGGTAGAAGTACGGTACTCTCCGCCTACAACTGTAGTAGGAGATGCGACATTAGCAAAACCTAAGGATAAATGGGATGACAACGATAAACTAAGGTGTAAAAATAATGCTAAAGCAATGAATGCCTTATATTGCGCTTTAAACAGAACTGAGTTTAATAGAATTTCTGCATGCACTACTGCTTATGATATTTGGAATCAATTAGAAGTAACTCACGAAGGTACATCGCAGGTGAAAGATGTAAAGCTGTTTCAACTGGAATCTGAATACGAGAAATTCAGGATGGACACGGAAGAGGACATCAACTCTATGTACACTCGCTTCACAAAGATTATCAACGTATCAAAGGCACTTGGAAAGACCTACTCCGACGGGGACTTGGTGAGGAAAATCCTTCGTTCCTTACCCCCAAGGTTCAACCCGAAGGTGACAGCCATCTCGGAGTCGCACAACTTAAGAACGCTCCAGATCGAGAACCTCATTGGGAATCTCAAAACCCATGAGGTAGAACTGCAAATTCAACATGAAGAATACACCAAAGAGCTGAAGAAAAAGCCGTTGGCACTTACATCAAAGAAGGAGTGTACTAAAGAGGACGATGATGATGAAGAAGGACTCCTGGTGAAGAACTTCAAAAAGTTCATCAGGAATCTAGAAAGAAGGAACACATTCAGAAAATTCTTCCAAAAGGACACTCGACGAAAGGGATCTTCCTCTTCATCAAGGAAAGAAAAAGGAAGCGATGACGAAGAAGAAAAGGCCGCCTCTATAATGCTATCACTGCAGAAAAATCGGGCACATTCGGAGCCAGTGCCCCAAATACCAAAAGGAACGAAAAGAACAAAAGAAAACAAAAGAAAAGAAGAAAGTGCTGAAGGCCGCCACTTGGGATGACTCTTCCTCTGAAGAGTCAAACGAATCTGAGTCAAGTAGCGAGGAGGAAGCAAACTTGTGTTTGATGGCCAAAAGCGACGGTGACGACACCAGTGTTCTTAGCGACACTGAGGTATCTCCTCCTACTTTTGAAGAACTTTATGATAAATTTGTTTTATTAAATCTTGAAAATGAATCTATCATAAAAGAAAATCGTAAGCTCACAAAAAAAAATAGTTTCTCTTGAAAAAAGAAAAGTCACATGTCAAGAATGTGAACACTTCTTATTTAAGTTAAAAGAACTTGAAGTATCTCTCTCTAATGCCCTCTCACAAAACAAAATTATTACAAAAGAGAAGGGGGACTTAGAGAGAAGATTGAAAGCTTCTGTATTACAAATTGAAAAGAACAAAAAAGGATTTGAAAACAAATGTGTTCTGATTGTTCAAGAAAATACTTCTCTTAAAAAACAAAATCAAAATCTCAATTTGGCCATAACCAAATTCGGGATTGGTAAAAAATCCTTGGATATGCTTCTGGGTAATCAATGCTTTGGGTCTGGAAAAATCGGACTTGGATATAAAAGTGAACACTACAGCCCGGCGCTAGCTACTAACGCCGGCGGTAGCTCTAAAGTTAAAAATTGTTCTGGTCATTCTAATGTACAAACATCATCCAGCAAGAGCAACATAGAAACTCAGAAAAGGGTCTCAACCCCCTTTATTTCGTGTGCTAATTATCTTAAATTTGGACACACGTCTGGCTCTTGCAGGAATATAATAAATCAACGATCATTAAAACAAATCTGGGTACCTAAGAAATCCACTTACTCTATGGGTGGTACCTCTTGGGTATCTGGGTCTTTACTCTCATCCTCTTTCTAGATTTGCAGGAAGGCTAAGGAAACAGAAGACGTGTGGTATTTGGACTCAGGCTGCTCCAAACACATGACGGGCAGTAAAGCAAAATTCCTTAGCCTAGAAAAGAAGAAAGGAGGAATGGTAACGTTTGGCGATAACGGTAAAGGAAGGATCATGGGAGTTGGTACAGTGGGTAACGCATCTTTCCTTATATCAAATGTGCTTTATGTGAAAGGATTAAAACATAACCTGATATATATAAGTCAACTATGTGATAAAGGTTTAGACGTACTCTTTGAATCTTCCACTAACCTCTGCAAGATTGTTAATCATAAAACAAAAGATGTGTTATTAACTGCACCTAGAATTCATAATGTTTACATAGTTTCATTTCATGATCTTTCTAAATCTTCTATAAAATGTTTTATAACGAAAAATGATGAATTAGAATTATGGCACAGACGCTTAGGCCACGCTAGTACAAAGCTCATCCTAAAACTAGCAAAAAGAGAACTAATTAGAGGATTGCCTAAGTTAAAAGGAAATTTATCTTCATTATGCTCTCCATGCCAAAAAGGCAAATTTACTAAGTCATCCTTTAAAAGCAAAAACGAAATTTCTACATCAAAACCTCTGCAATTAATTCATATGGATCTTTTTGGTCCCGTTAACACTGCGAGTCTTGGTGGTAGATTATACACTTATGTTCTCATAGATGACTATTCTAGATATTGTTGGACTCTATTTCTCTCCTCTAAATCTGATGCGTTTTGCGAATTTTCAAAATTATGCACTCGCATTCAAAATGAATTAGACTTAAAAATAAAATGCATTCGCTCAGATCATGGAGGTGAATTTGAAAATGAAAATTTTAAATCTTTTTGTGACATGTTAGGTATTAAGCATGAGTTCTCTGCTCCACGCACACCTCAACAAAACGGTGTTGTAGAACCGAAAAATAGGACAATACAAGAACTTGCACGCACAATGCTATCTGAATATAAATTACCTAAGTATTTATGGGCAGAAGCTGTTAGCACTGCATGCTATGTAATGAATAGAGTTATGCTTCGCCCATCTTTATCTCTCACACCATATGAACTCTACTATCAAAAGAAACCTAACGTTTCATATTTTAGAGTTTTTGGGTGTAAATGCTTCATTCTTAATAGAAAAGACTCCTTAGGAAAATTTGACGAAAAATGCGATGAAGGAATATTTCTTGGTTATTCTTCAACTAGTAAAGCATATAGAATATTTAATAAAAGATCTAGCAAGGTTGAAGAGTCAATTAATGTCAGATTTGATGAGTTTGTTCCATGTGCAGAAAAGCTCCCTACAGGTACCGATGATGAACCTTTGCCATCCTTGGAGCATGACGAAGAAGTACCATCCAAAGAAGAGGAGGAGAAGTCAAAAGAAGATGAATATGTACCTTCAAGCATTCTCAACTTCTCCAAAAATCATCCAAAGGAGCTAATCATTGGGGAACCTTCTACTGGGGTAAGAACTCGGTCCTCTCTTCATGAAACATTTTCAAATATTTGCTTTGTGTCTGAAATTGAACCTAAAAACGTTTCCACCGCTTTAAATGACGAATTTTGGTTTTTGGCAATGAATGAAGAGTAAGGACAATTTGAAAGAAATAAAGTTTGGAAGTTAGTAGAAAGACCATCTAATCATCAAATTATTGGCGTAAAATGGATTTTTAAAAATAAGCTAGATGGTGAATCTAGGATTGTAAGAAATAAAGCACGCTTAGTTGCTCAAGGCTATTCACAAATCGAGGGGGTAGATTTTGAAGAAACTTTTGCACCCGTAGCTCGCTTAGAATCTATATGAATATTTTTGGCATTTGCGAGTTTTAAAAGAATAAAATTATTTCAAATGGATGTTAAAAGTGCTTTCTTAAACGGGTTTATTAAAGAAGAAGTTTATGTAAAACAACCCCCTTGTTTCATAAATGAAAGTTTTCCAAATCATGTTTACAAATTAGAAAAATTGCTTTATGGTTTAAAACAAGCGCCCCGTGCCTGGTATGATCGTCTTACATCGTTTTTGTTAGAGCACGGTTATGTTATGGGAAGTGCAGACAACACACTCTTCATTAAGCATAAAAATAACGAATTAATTATTCTACAAATATATGTTGATGACATCATTTTTGGAGCCACTAATGAAGAGTTGTGTAATGAAGTAGTCTTAATAATGAAAAATGAATTTGAAATGAGTCTTGTAGGAGAACTATCATATTTTCTTGGTTTTCAAATTTCACAATGAACTGATGGTATTTTTCTGTGTCAATCAAAATATGTCCACGATATGCTTAAACGATTTGGATTTGAAAATCTTAAACAAGCTTCTACTCCTATGAGTGCTTCTTTAAAACTAGGAAAAGATGAATCTGGAATTTCTATTGATCTAACGCTATATAGAGGAATGATAGGTTCTCTTCTTTATTTAAGTGCATCTAAACCAGATATAATGTTTGCCGTATGTTTATGTGCTCGCTTTCAAGCCGATCCAAAAGAATCTCATTTAAAAGCGGTAAAATGTATTTTTCGTTATCTAATAGGGTCATCTAAACTAGGATTATGGTACCCACATAATGACTCCTTCACACTCCACGGCTATTCCGATTCGGACTACGCCGGGTGCTCACTAGATAGAAAAAGCACTAGCGGTACGTTTCACTTTTTAGGACCCTCTTTAGTTGCTTGGTCTAGTAGAAAATAATCTTCGGTTGCACTCTCCACCACGGAGGCCGAATATATCGCACTTGGTAGTTGTTGTGCACAAGCGTTATGGATGAGCCAAACACTAGAGGACTTTGGATTTCATCTCAAAAACATAGATCTTAAATGTGACAACAAAAGTGTAATCGACCTCACATATAATCCTGTACACCATTCTAGATCCAAACACATCGACGTTCGTCATCATTTCATTAGGGATCACATTAAGAAAGAAAATATAAAAGTAAGCTTCATTGGGACAGACTCTCAACTCGCTGACATATTCACTAAACCTCTTCCCGATGCACGATTTCGTTTATTACGACTTGAGTTAGGTGTGCTAGATCTTACAAGTTAAAACATGCTCACAAATACAAACTTCTTCACTTTTAACCATCAAAAACATCTCCTAAAAATCTACACTTTCAGCATGAAACTACTATTGGGACACCTAATCAGGATCAACATTCAAAAATTTTAAACTCCTCAAAAATCGTGTACTGTATTCCGCGCTAGCGCTAGCGCCGGCGCTAGCGTGACTTTTTGATTTTCTGCATTTTTAAAATTTTGAAAAATTCCAAAAATTATGTTACTAGATATGTACTATTTGTTTTTGCACCACTAATTTTATTTAAATTTTGAAAAATCAAAAACAAAACTATAAAAGACAAAATTCCAAAAATATGTTTTGCTCTTGTTTAAAGCTTTTGTCATTTACCAAAATCAAATATAAAATTACAAAAGACAAAAACCAAAAATATGTTTTGCTTTTATTTAAAGTTTTTTTTTAAAATCAAAATACAAAAACATAAAACTTGAAAACAATCCAAAATTTTTGTATTTTTTAATGAACATCAAGCATGATTTAAATCTATTCTTTAGAGTCTCAATAATGTTACAATTGATTCTTTCAAACTTCTTTAACATTGCTTTTATCATGCTTTGATCTATCTATTCATATGTGCATCAATAATAATTAGAAAAGTTTGTGTAGGACTAAGCTTAGCATGCCTCTAAGTATGAGTAAATGTTTTATGTTTGATAATGATATTATTTCACTCACCTTTTGGCTTTGTCTGCTTGTGCTTCTTAATCTAAGAATGCTTGCTAATATATTGTAATTGTACATAAAATTAAAATTGCACAAGTATCTTACCTACACAACATTTATTTGCACTATTAAATATTAAGAAGAGTGGTTGAAATTTCTTCTTTAAAGTGTTTGCAAAACAAGTGTAATCGGAAAACTTTGTTCAAATCAAAACTCATCATGACCTTGACAAAGTCACCTCCACCAAGCACTACTTGAACCTCCTGATAAGTCTTCATAAGCATTGTGGGGTTGAGCACCTTGGATAGATTAGTAAAGTGTCTTGTGCAAACTCTTCATTTTAAAAATAAAACCACTTCTTCTTAAGTACACAGGATCACAACAAAAAGAATCAACCCTGATAAATTAACTTGTGTGATCCCCCAAGCACTACTTTGCACCCTGATAAGTCTTCATAAGCATTGTGTGTGCAAAGCACCTTGGTTGTTGTACATTTTAATTTGTGCTTAAAAGTGTGTGGAAGTAAAATTATTTGTGTTTTTATTGTGCACTTTACTCTATATTTGTCTTGTATTTTTGGTTCACACACTTGTTCACTTTATTCAAAATACACTTGTGCACATCATTATCTTCCATAACACTTCTTCTCATGAGTATTGGTTCCTAAAGCTAATTCTATACTTACTCTTTATTTATAAAATGCACTAGATAACCTAGCATGATTTCTACAATGTTTAGTTTGTTTTTGAAATTATGAATTACCATAACGTTGTCGGAATCTCTCTTGTGATAATATTTATTCATGCTTGGTTTCTTCATTGGTGAAATTAACCTCTTGTTTAACCTTTGATGTACAAAACATCTTCTTTCTGAAATGAAAACTCCACTAGTTTTGAATTATCATTTCTTATACAAGATGTTTTCTTTTAAGTCTTCCGCACCTTTGCTTTTATCTTGTGTTTATGCTACAAAACTCTGATTTATGACAATATAGATACTCAAACTCTAATCTAATTCAATGAAAAGATTTCTACAACTCCTTATCATTTCCTTCTCTCAAAGCTCGATCATGCCTATTAACCGTATTATTACAGTTTGAAGTGGTGTCTCCTTACCCACTTTTGCTAATAACAAAAGGGGGAGAACTAACATGATAACATATCTAACATGGTTAATTCAGTTAAGCACATATTAGGAGAGCATTCACTTAGGGGGAGCATGCATTTAGGGGGAGCAATACTAAAATTCTATAATCATTATTTATCCTAAGTCATCCATTTCACACACACACAAATATGTTTCTTCATGCTTATTTAGATTAATGCTCTGATTTATCATTAATGGATTTGTTATTATCAAAAGGGGGAGTTTGTTGGAACACGGTCTTCCGCATCTCCTAGGTTTGAGAATAACAAATCCTATGTGTGTATTTAATCTTGTGTGATCTAAGTGTGCAGGATAACAGGTCAAAATGACTCAAGGTTTACATATGGTGGTTGCCCCCGAAATTGTGCCATCAACTCCAAACTGATCACTAGCGCAGGCGATAGTGGATAGCGCCGGCGCTAGCTCGATGCACAGAAGGCATGCTGGAATTGTTGCCTCGGATTGAAGATTCTGCCACGCAAAAAGTCTCCTAATATGAGATAGCGCAGGCGATAGTGGATAGCGCAGGCGCTAGCTCGATGCACAGAAGGCATGGTGGAATTGTTGCCTCGGATTGAAGATTCTGCCGCGCAAAAAGTCTCCTAATATGAGATAGCGCCGGCAGTAGTGGCTAGCGCAGGCGCTAGCGCTCGTCTATAAAAAGGACCCAAGTCCTCTCATTTCATACACACATCAGAGAGATATATTGAGTGCCAGAATTCCAGAGGCTATCTTGGCCGAAAGTTGATGTGCTAGCGAAGCTCTGCAAAACTTCTGAAGGAGAATCTCGTCACGCCGGATCAGATCGAAGTCCGCTTCTACAACGCTTATTCAACGGCGGATCTTTGTCTCCAACTTCAGAAGTCCATCTTGAGGGAGTTCTTATTTCTTTATTGTTATTTCATATTCCTCTTTGTAAACGATTAGTGAAATCGCCTCGTGTTGGCGACTAGGTTTGGGTAGGACTTAGGGGGAAAATCGCCTCGCGTGGGCGACTAGATCTAGGCTTGGTCTAGGGGGCTCGAGGCCACATCCGGGGAGGGATTGGCTAGAGCGGCTTGAGGCCGAATCCGGGGAGGATAAGGCTAGGGCCACCGGTTCGTGGGGAAGCGAGTCGGGATAGGAAACCAAAAGTTTTTTTTTTATTTAGCTTTGATTTCTAGCTTTCATAAGAGATCAAATCTTGTAATCATGTTTCTCAGGTTAATAAAATCATGTCTCTATTTTTACTTTATTTGATTAGTCTTGATCTTCTTTATTATCATATTCAAAGCTTTTTCTAAAATATTCAAAATAATTATAAAATCTTTAAAACCCTTATTCACCCCCCCCCCCCTCTAAGGGTGCCTACCGATCCAACAAAAAGTAATATATATGATGCTGCAAATGAGGGGGAGCTTAACACTGAGCTCCCTTCTCAAATAGTAGAGAAGGACCTATCTGAAGAAGCCCTAAAGGGGGATAGGAGTTCAATGATGAAGGCCAGTGCTGCTCCTTCCACATCCACAAGGCAAATAGAACTATTGTTCTAATCTCTGCTCTTATTGTCTTTATTGTGCTTTATCATTATTATGCTTTATCATTGTCTGGTTTATGGCTTCTTCAAATAGGGGGAGATTATTGGGAAAACTACCCACAATGTTCCAGATTTGGAGAAATCCCTAAGTCAATGATAAGTACAATTTGTATTTAATATATATCTGATGCGTGTCGACAAGTGCACCGGTCGCTGTCAAGTAATAAATGTGGAGAGTGGAATCCCCGAGTGTCGGTCTCTTGAGGAATGCAGATTGGGTGAACGAAACGCATTGTATGACTCTTGTTACACAAGCACAACACACATAAAAAAAGGGGTTTTTGGTTGGTTGTTCCTAATCTTAACAACAATAAAAGAAATGCGGGTCGAAAGCACCGCTTCGCGAGGCGAGATGGATGCAACGGCCGCGATGCCATGCTTCGTGAGGCGGATGGAGTGTGCTCTAGTGCGAGAAGGTGAGGGTCGCAAACACCTCCTCACAACCGCCATTAGCTCTTGCCAACGCGGATCAAACACCTTGAGTGCGTGAGTGAGTGAGTGGAAACGGAGTGATTCACAAACAAGCTATGAAGAAGGGCAAAGAAACATTCATTTCAATCAAACCAAACATCACAATATTCAAGTTTACACGATTCAACGAGTACAATGAAGGAAAGAAGAAAGAGATAACCGATGGGTGATGACTAGCGGCCGTTCACGGCCGGAATGGTAGGTTGTCGGGCTACCTCCGGACTCGGGCGGACTATGCTTCCGGCGTAGAGAGCTGTCACGATTTCTCTATGTAGCTCCGTCGTCTTCGACTTCAGATTTCCTCTTCTTCTCACCGGGCCGGAGTGGGAAACTAGCTACTTGGAGGCTTGCGGATGGTGGAGAACGCTCCCGGACAATGGAGGAAGGCTTGAAATGGATGGAGAAGAGTTCCCCTTGCGTAGGAGATGAAGTGGAGGCATCCCAAGATGGTGGTCGGCGGCGTACGGATCAGAAAATCCCTCCCGGAGGCTCGATGCTGACCTAAAATCGGAACAGGCATTTATATAGGCGCTGATTTAAACAGTGCGCACGGTCATTGGCGCACGACCAGTGGTCATGCGCACTGGAATTCTGCGATCGTGCGCACTGCCTGGGCAGAACCTACAAGATACGAAATTTATAAAATATAATGTTCGCACGACCGGTGGCGCACGACCGGTGGTCGTGCGCACTATCGTCGGTGGTCGTGCGCACTGGTCGAAACAAAACTCAGAAAATTAATGCTAAGTGCGCACGCACAGTGGCGCACGACCGGTGGTCGTGCGCACTAGCGTAGATGCTCGTGCGCACTGCACCAAACAGAACTCATGAAAAAAGGGTTAAGTGCACATGATCAGTGGCGCACGACCAGTGGTCGTGCGCAATAGAACCGGTGATCGTGCGCAGTGTTCCTGTGCAGAATTGCACCGGAAACACCTGCACGACTCCTATTCCAGCACAACCACGAATCTAGCCACTGAAAGTGGCACCTAACGGAGCATGAAAACTACTAATGAAGAAAAGCATGAAATCACACCAAAATGGGCCTAGAAGTGCACCTAGCATGGAATATCAAACATAAACTATAACAAGGCTAAAGTGCGGTGAAAAGACTGAATAAAGGCCTAGATGAGTCCATAAAAGTGTATATGATCAGGACTCATCAATATCTGATGTAACATGAGCAGGTTAGGACATCATACATCCTAAGTATAATGTTTTAAGATCAGGCGGAAATTTCTAAGGCATATATCATCGTGTCAACAAGGTACACACAATGATATCATTGTGAGCACTCACAGATGTCCACAGAAGAAGTCAAGTCAAATTTCGACGTGACAATAAGAAGAACACGATGATATCGCCGTGTCAACAAGGTCCATACTACGATATCATTGAGAGAACCCAAGGAAATCAGCTATGTAAGACCCCATTTTTTGCTTTCATTTTCGTATCTTACGCCCAGAACCACCACCTTACGGTGACTCCTACACATGTGGAGGTCATCACCGCGAGACATCGATCCTGCCGGCAATTCAATATTCATAGGACAACCATTCATCACAGAGTATAAGAGCAGAAATAGATAAACATATTCCACAACACATCATTTAATAAATAATAGAAGGTGTTCAAATGAGATACATAGAAAATAAAGTATTGAAATAGAGTGCTTGAATCAAAAAGGGGCTTAATCCCCAATACATTCACTCCTCACTACATTTTTCCATTTCCATAGTTAAGCAACATATACACTGATTTGGGAAAGGTTGGAAGACTGCAAACGAAAGGCGGTATCTCACCGGTGCTCTCCATGTACCTGCTGAAAGTCCAACACTGGGTCTAGCAACTATATCATGTCCCTCCCTATGGTTGTGGGTCTGCTCCTCTTGGTGCTCCTGTTTCTTATGCCATATCTGACCGTTAGTCAAAAAGACTAAGTTGTTTCCCCGTCCCCTCCCCCGGTGACTTCTAGGCACCGGGCGGGAAGAAGAAGCGGAGGACAACAAGTGGTATATCAAAGAAGGTGACAATGCTCTCACTCATATAATAGTAAACCAGAAGCTAAATAAGAGCTACCTGCAAGTACAAAGATACTAGCAATTATACAGATCTACGAGCAAGTACAAAAATACTAGCAATTCTACTACGAAGAGCTAAATGTATAGAAGAGAAATAATATATATAAAAGAAGTACAACTAGTTATCAAAACAGAAAAGTAACCTTAACTTATAAGGAAAACCCATACAATCATTTAAATTAAGTAGTCATTTTTCATAGACCCATCATATAAAGGAGCCCATACTAGATTATACGACTGGATTTATGAAGTATGTGTGTGATGTGTATGATTTGCAATGCAATGCAATGTCTATATTAATGATTTACATACATGCAACTCACCCACACAACTCTGTACGTACAAACCTTTAGTTCCAACTTTTCGGAGGTAGCTAACTTCTCGGGCACCTCCCATTGTAGTCAAACGGTGGCAGAGGAGCGGATGTCTCCTCACCTAGGTGGGTATAACACACTACCAACCCTAGGCCCTAACGTACGCAATTGCACCAGTCCTTGGTACACATGAACTCCTATGTACTCTTGTTGGACCCATAGGAACCAGACCTTAAATTGGCTAAGTGTAGGGTTATTAGGGCATAAGACCTTCTGGTCGTGCAGTGAAACATTCTGTCCCACTGAAATCCTACCACTCGCTTAGTCATTCTACTTCCGTCGGCGTGTTGACTAGGCTAATATCGAAAACCCACCACATTTTATGCACATACACTTATGTTCCACCCGAGCCTAAGGTCACGGGACCGACCCATCCTTTATAACTACCAAGCCCATAACTCCATGGACAGGCTTGTCTGTTTCACTCTACAAAACACTAATCACCTCAGCCGTATGAATACGATTCATTCTTATTCCTAAGCCATCTAGTCTTTTCTACTCTTTTGTTAAACATAGATATTTAGGGTGCATCTTGGACTTCCCGAGTTCTACCCGATGAATGGATCGCAGCGGTACTAGGAGGTACGATGGGGTGACATCTCAAACCTCACTTTCTCAAGATATTTATTATTATTGGTGGCTACCCATACCTCCCACAATCTCTATGTTTACTTTAGAGCCCTAAGTTGGATTATTGTTATTTAGGGGTGCGTTGATCTTCAATTGAATCTCAACGCTGCCTGTTATTTACTGACTAAGTTCTTCTCAGCTCATCTTTACTTGGTCACGATCTAGGACTAATCCCAGAAGCTTAACATATCATATTATTGTTGGTGGCTCATATCGTCTCACTACACTTTCTAGATTTAATAATCCAATCTTAAGCATTTCTCTAACCGCACACCAAACTTGCATGGACTAGTTCCAAAATGAACTGGCCTACCCACCCTCCAGTGTGGTACATGATAGATCTAAGGTTGTTGGAACTGTGTGTGATGACCAAAGGATGTCAAAACCACTAAATGCAGATTTGCTATCCGCAGACCATCCGGACTATGAGTGTAATCTAAGGCCCATATGAGATGTAAATGATAATCATGTTCAAGGGATTACAAATTTATTCCTGAAGCTCTACATGTCATATTGTGTCTTCATGGTCCATCATGTGCATTTTCCATTATGGGCCTAATTATTTAACCTTCCACAATTAATTGTTGGTTTCTAATTTCCACATGAAGTATGGTTTTCTGTTGGCTGTCTTTGCTAAATTTTTTTCCAAAGATTCACCTAGGTTAAAATTGCACATTCCTAGAATTTGGTAAATTTTCTATTTTATTTTCTGCCAATAATAACTTAATACAAAAATTGGGCCTAAACAACATTTACAAGGGAACACCATATATAGTTCAACTAAAAATAACAAGAAAATTTCCAGTGATTAATAATGCTCTAATATGAACTTCCACAAATTTTATCATTTTACGGGCAGAGATGATCACTTAATCAAATTTTACTAAATATAGCCCAAAAGCTCATTTTAAGAAGTTCACCAAGAATAATTCAACTAAAAACTACAAGTAAATTCTCAGGGCTTTATAATGCTTCAACATAAACTCCTACCAAGTATTATCATTTTCCCGAAATGTTATGACCCTAAATAGCCAAAATCTCACAATAGTGACTAATCAACAATAATACATGAACTATGAAAAATACTACTCTACAAATTCTAAATAAATTCATACTGACAGATAACACCAAATCAAAGATATAGTCAAAATTTGGGAATTTTTCAAAATATTTCAGCCATGATTATTTCATTAATTCACTTGGTGTATATCCCAACAAATTAATTTAGTAGGGTAAATGGTACTGAAAAATCCTTAATTAAATTCCAGAGGTGTTTCATGTCCTACTAATGCCTAAGGAAGAGTTTTGTATTTTTCCTAGATGATTTTGTCACTAATAGTTTACATAATCAAAAAGTGTGACATATAAAGGAATATTAAAGTAACTAGAAATTAAAGTAAAAAATTCCAACCTTTCCAAGGGCGATACACTTCCTCATGTTACATGCCTGGACAAATTCCCACTACCATGTATGAAGAAATTTAGGAGAAATTCACCAAATACAACTTTGGTGCTAAGTGCACACCATTTTCCCACACACTACTCAAACATTCATGGGGTATTTCCCAAACATGCACATGTCCAATTTGTATGGACTTTTTACCAGGGGCAAGCCATGAAATAATAACATCTCCACCAAAAAATTTGGGGTCTTTAGGGTTCATATACCCACTTAATTTGACCATGCATGAATAATTAAATTAATACAAAAACTATAGAAAAAGGTCTTCCAAAAATTCCAACTTTTGGGCAGGGTGTGTATTTGGGCAAAATTTTAGCTTATTTGGAGTTGAAGAAGCCCAAATTCACTAAATTCAACTTGGGTGTTATATACACACCATTCTCCACACACTACTCTTACATGCATGGGGTATTTCCCAAACATGCACATGTCCAATTTTTCTGGAATTTTTTCCATTGGCAAATCATGGCATAATGAGATCCCCACCAAAAATTTGAGTCTTTAGGGTTCATATACCCACTTAATTTGACCATGCATGAATAATTAAACTAATAAAAAAACTATAGAAAAAATCTTCCAAAAAATTCCATTTTTGGGCAGGATGTGTATTTGGTCATAACTCATGCATGTCCAAAATTCCAGCCTATTTAGAGTTATAGAACTCCTTAAATTAATTAATTGGTGCTTAGGGCACTCTATGTACACAACACACTAAAATTGGGGCTGAGGGAGCTACATTGCTCCAAATTGGGCGAACTCAATTTCTAAAAAGAGTAGAGACCTAGGATTCATATTTAATGTTGGGCATATTTTCTAATTTTGCATCTATGTATTTTCCATAAATAATTAAAGATCAGGCAAAAGTCCTAATATAACAACAATTTAAATATCTGAGGTCTACATTTATCAGATCGTCCAGATCGGATGGCCCAGGAGTCATCTTCCTCCTTAAGCCAAGGACTCAGATCACCCCTTCCTGGAGGGATACTAGAGCTCGATCCCGACCGATTGAGGCCATCTTTGGCCAAACGGTCGACGCCACCACTTTCGGCTGAGGCTTGGCCGCTAATTGCTGGAGAAATGGCGGCTAGAGGTAGCTTATAGAAAAAATGGGAGGGGGGACTTGCTTGAGCTAGAGAGCTCGAGATCGACAATGATGATTTCATCATTTCTCAGCCAAATTCAAAAAGAAAAGAACTAGGATCTAGCCCACAGGGAGGAGGGGAGGAAGGCCTGCCTGATTGGAGCTATTGGTGTGTGTACCTCGCTTGGTAGCCATGGATGATCCCCTCCTTGATTCCATGACATATCCTCTGAGCATTGCTCGATTCCTTCAATTGGCAGGATGCTTCTTCTTCTCACTGCTCTCGAAAGATGGTGGTGATCTCAATTGGAGCTATGGTAGAGAGTTTAAGGAGCTGTCATTAAGGCCACCTCTTGGTTTGCCAATGGGCTCCAATTTTAGCTCCACTTGGCCATCTAAATGCATGAAACCTGTTGGAATTCCCTGGGGAAACAAGGAGGCCAGGATTCATGGAATTGAGGTCATGTGGAGTTCAACCCATGAATCCATGGTTTGTCCTATGTGAGTTTGGTGAAAATTACAAATTCACCACTTGCATGCCTCCCTCTTTCAAATTCAGAGGGGAAAGCATGGTAACTGGTGTTTGGGATGCAGAATGGTCCTCTATTGAGGGCCTTAGCCTATGGGAATTTGATTTAATTCTACAGAAGCCCAATTTAGGCCTATTTGACCAAGTGTTGACTTTTGAGTTGAATTAGTCAAATTGATGAGTAGGCTGACCCTAAATGGAAGACATGGGTCCATGAGCACAAGGAATGGTGGATTGGGCCATGGTGGGGCCCACATTGGGTTAATTTAGCCTAATTATGCCAATTTGAGGTGATGTTGACCAAGGGTTGACTTTGGTCAATTTGATGAAATTGAGTGGGACCAATGGGTCAATGTTGACCCCTTGGCCTCCCTTGATGGTTAAGTTCACTTGGGGGAAGTAAATTAGGTCAATTGAACCCTAATTGGCCCTAAATAGGGTGGTTTGACCTATTTGGGGATAGAGTGGACTTTGGTCAATTTGTCTAATTAAGTTGACCCCATTGGGTCTAAAGTGGCCCAATGAACTCCTTAGGGTCTTAGGTGAGTAATGGTGGGGTCAATTTGACATTTTGGGCCCTTTTTGGCTAATTCGTAGATTAGTGTTCAAATTTGCTATTAGCACCCCATGTAGCATTTTGCCTAACTACTTAGTTTCTAAGGACACTTAGGTTGACTTGAGCATATTTCATGACCCTAATCATGACAATAGTCAACATAGGGGTATAGTAGGTTTAGGGATGTTACAAATCCCAATACATGAAGAAAATAATTTCATCCCCGAAATTGAGATTGGGTCTACGGGTTTCTCGCTTATGATGAATGAAAATAAAACTTCAGGCGGGTTAGGGTATACCTGATGCGAAGAGTCCCGTATATCATTGTTGAATAAGGTCCAAGGTCTCCCAGGTGTGCTCCCCCTGCCCATGATTTGAACACAGAACCTTAATCAGCGGGACCATCTTCCGCCGGAGATTCCGAACTTCATTGTCATCAATCTGTATTGGCTCCAAGCGGACTGATCGGTCAGATGCTACCGGGCCCGAGGTATAATAAATTAACTATTCTGGCCAAAGTAAAGCCCTCCTGAATGAAAAGACATGGAAGACATGTGCAGGTTCGCCAGCTCTGGTGGCAACTCTAGTCGGTAAGCCAGGGGGCATATCCGCTCCAGGATGCTATATGGCCCCATATATCTAAGACTGAGCTTCTTTAGCCTCCGCACCTGCGAGACACTATGTACTGAACGTATCTCCAGAAAAAATTGGTCTCCCACCAGGAACTCTACCTTACGATATCGCGCATCATAATACTTGTCCTGTCTACTCTGGGCCTCTAGCATCCATTCACGTATCAGTCGTACCTGAGCACCTGTATCCTCTCCAAAGTCTGATCCCAGCGCCTTTGAATCCTCATCCTGGACCCATGATAGCGGAGTTCTGCACCTTTGTCCATATAATGCTTCGTAGGGAGCCATGCCGGTACTGGATTGGTGGCTATTGTTGTAAGAGAACTCGATAAGCGGAAGCAATCTCTCCCCTGGCTCCCCAAAGTCTAGGATGCAGAGGCATAGTAAATCCTCCATCATCCGGATGGTACGCTTTGTCTGGCTGTCCATCCGAGGGTGGAAAAGAGAGTGGAAGGTCAACCGAGATCCCATATAAGCCTGGACCGCTCTCCATTCCTTAGATGTGAACCAGCCATCCCGATCATACACGATCGATCTGGGGACTCCGTGGTATCGTACAAACTACTCCACAAGTAACCACACTAAGGTACCGATTGGAGCATCCTTCCTGAAGGGAATAAACCTAGCAACCTTTGTCAGCCTGTCCACGATCACCGACACATAGTCATGTCCAGAGCGGGAGCGAGGCAAACCGTGCATGAAGTCCATAGATATGTCTTCAAATTTCCACTCCAGCACTAGTAGTGGATGTACTCCTCCCGACATTTTACACTTCGCTTTCACTCGCTGGAAGGACTCACAGTGCATCACAAAGTGTGCAATCTCCTTCTTCATACCGGGCCAATACATTGTCCTCATAATGTACACTGTCATCTTGGAGATCCCTGGTCGGTGCACGGAATATTTATTACTATGTTCTTCCGCCATGATGTCCTCCTAGATGCTATCTCCCACTGGTATATATATTCGGCCTCGGAAGTGAACGAGATCATCACGCAAGGAAAAATATCCTGAAGGGCCTGACTCTAGGGTCGAAAACACCGACTCCAATGCTGCATCTTGCCTTTACCCAAATTTGATGTGGTCCCGAATATCACAAACCATGCCCATCGATGTCAAATATTCCGCATAAGCCTCAAGGTCGGATTTGGACACCAGAGTGATCTGCAAGTCCGTAAACACTTGCAACAGCTCCATGGCCATCAGCCAAGCTCCGGATTAGAGGTGCTCACTGTTCGGCTAAGTGCATCTGCTACTGAGTTCGCCTTTTCGGGGTAATAATGCATAATACACAGATAGTCATAGAGGAACTCCATCCATCGCCTTTGTCGGAGGTTCAAATCCTTCTGGTGTCCACAAATTTTTGGTTCTTATGATTAGAGAAAATATCGCAATGGGCCCTGTACAAATAATGTCTCAATATTTTCAATGCAAAAATCACCGCTCCCAACTCAAGTTCATGCACCAACTAATTCTCATCGTGCTTCTTCAGCTGGCGGGAAGCATAAGCAATAACATGGTCATGCTGCATCAACACGACACCTATTCCTTGGTACCATGCATCAGTGTAAACCTGAAAACCTTCCTACTCAGATGAAAGGGCAAGGATTGGGGCGGTAGTGAGACTGTCCTTCAACTCTTTGAAGGCTGCTTCGCATCATGGTGTCCACACAAATGGTACGTCCTTCTTTGTTAGAGAAGTAAGTGGGAGGGTAATCTTGGTGAATCCCTCTACGGACTTCCGATGATAGCTGGTAAGTCCTAAGAAGCTCCATACGTCAAAAGTTGTCATCAGCTGTGGCCAATCCTGCACCGCTTGAATCTTTGCCGGGTTCACTGATAATCCTGCTTCGCTGATGACATGGCCAAGGAATGCAACCTCTTTCAGCCAGAATTTGCACTTGGAGAACTTAACATAAAGTTGATGCTCCCTCAGCTTACCCAATGCTAGTTCTAAATGACGGCCATGCTCCTCCTCGGTCCTTTACATAAATCAGTATATCGTCGATGAATATGATAACGAAGACATCCAAGTATGCCTCGAATACACGGTTCATCAAACTCACGAACGCCTTATGGGCACACGATTGCATCCGCTGCTAGTTTGTCCTCAAACTAAGCTCGAGCGGGGTGGCCAGGGTTTGTGGACTTCTTTTAAATGGATCGATAGTCGGCTAAGCTGATACCAGTTGGTAAGACCCCCTTTTTTTGCTTTCATTTCCAAGTCTTATTCCCAGAACTTCCGCCTTATGGTGACTCCTACACACTGGGAGGTCATCACCGCGAGACGCCGGTCCTGCCGGTAATTCAACATTCATAGGCCAACCATTCATCACAGAGTATTAGAAGCGAAGAAAGAAAATATAGTCCACATAACATCATTTAACAAATAATATAAGGTGTCTAAATGAGATACATAGAAAATAAAGTACTGAAATAGTGCTTGAATCAAAAAGGGGCCTAAGCCCTAATACATTCTCTCCACACTACATTTTTCCATTTCCATAGTCAAGCAACCTATACACTGAGTTGGGAAAGGATGGAAGACTACGAACGGAATGCGGTATCACACTGGTGCTCTCCCTGTAGCTGCTGAAAGTCTAACACTGGGTCTGGAAATTGTATCATGTCCCTCCCTTTGGTTGCGGGCCTGCTCCTCTTGGTGCTCCTGTTTGTTATGCCACATCCGGCTGTTTGTCAAAAAGACTAAGCGGTTTCCCCATCCCCTCCCCCGGTGACTCCTAGACACTGGGCGGGAGGAAGAAGTGGAGGACAACAAGTGGTATATCAAAGCAGGTGACAATGCTCTCTCTCATATAACAGTAACCCAGAAGCTAAATAAGATCTACCAGCAAGTATAAAGATACTAGCAATTCTAAATATCTACCAGCAAGTACAAAAATACTAGCAATTCTACTACGAAGAGCTGAATGTATCGAAGAGCAACAATAAATATAAAAGAAGTACAACTTGTTATCAAAGCAAAAAAGTAACCTTAACTTATAAAGAAAACCCATACAATATTATAAGTTAACCCATCGTATAAAGTAGCCCATACTAGATTATACGATGGATTTTATGAAGTATGTGTATGATGTGTATGATATGCAATGCAATGCAATGTCAATATTAAAGGTTCACATACATGCAACTCACCCACACAACTATGTACGTACAGACCTTTAGTTCCCACTTTTTGGACGCACGAATGGCTGCAGTCGTGCGCTTTCATCTGGGGAGAAAACCGGTGATCTGAATTTGATCGTGTGTTTTACGCACGGGCGGATTCGCCCGTGCGCGAAGGAATCGCACGATCACCCTGTTTAGCCTTGTTTTTGGCCAATCTGAGTTTGTCCGTGCATATTGACGCATGGGCGGATTTGCCCGTGCGTGAGTAAAATGCGCGGGCGCGGCTGCTTCTTCCTCAAGTCCTTTTTATCGTAAATAACGCACGGGCAGCGCACGGTCGTGCGTTCGCCCGTGCGTGACCAAAAATCTGACTGTTTAGTTATTAAGGCAGGGAATCAGCTGCAGTCGGGAGGAGGATGATTCCTCTCGCGGGAAAAGCCAGAGAAGCCCACCATTTTCATCCTTTCCACCGTAGGAGACCAGATCCGGTGATCTCCTCCACCATACTTCCATCCGGGATTGTTTGCAAGCTCTCTCGACCACGAGTTCAAGCATTCTTTGCCTTGGGGACCATAGAAGTGTTGTAGATCGCTGGAGAAGTGACAGCCTCCTTCGAGTCTGCACACCATCTGAGGGCCGAGCCCAGAGAGAGACCGACAACCGCTCATTCCGGCGGAGAACCCAGGATACAGTGACATCTTCTGTTGGGTCCTTTCTAAACCATGAGCTTGTGCTTATTTTAGAGTTGTTGTAATGAACTCTTGTTAGATTAATGTTGTAGATCCTTGTTTGATGTTCATGTGCAATGATGCTATGGATGTGAAAATCGCTTTGCTTTTCGTTGTGATATTCTGAGTTGCTTGCGTGTGAAGCCATCTAGCAATTGCTAGTGGTGATGTTGGCGAACAGGTGAACACGACCCTCGCAAAACCCCGCTCTGTGGTCATTTCACCCGCTTACCAAAGCACGGCATCGCGGCCGCTGCACTCACCCCCACTTTGCGAAGCGGTGCTTTCGACCCGCATTTCTCTTATTTCTGCAATAGCTTAGGACACCAATCACAACGCCCTTAGTTCTTACTTTCTTCACTCGTGTAACAATTGACTCACAATGTAATTCATTCACCATATCCTGCATTCCTCAAGAGATCGACATTCGCGAAAACTATTCCCACAATTATTACCTGACAGCGACCGGTGCACTTGCCGAACACGCATCAAGTTTTTGGCGCCGTTGCGGGGGAATGCAGGCGTGATGAGATTTTTGTTGTGAATCGATTATTTTAGATTGAGTCTTTAATTCTTTTTAATTTATTCTTTATCATGCTATTTTCTTCTTCTGTATCATGTGGGCACATTTGAATATCCGATGTCGTTGGTGTGGGGACACATCCCACGCTAGTCATAGGTGTCCCAAAGAGTATGGTGTTGTTCAGAAACCGTACGGAGCCCATAAATCTTTTGGCTCCTCTACTGCACCTCCGTTGTCGCACTTTTATGCGGTTGCCGCACCTTTGGTGCCGGCGAAGCTGGTAAAATAGTGTTTATTTTGCAAAAGTAGAGAGCATGCCTTGAAGGACTGTGCTGATTTTCTTCGCCAATTGGCGGATGATGATGAGACGTATATCCGGATCGTCCAATCTTCAAATTCTGCGAACACAACTCCTTCCTCTGGTTACGTGTCCCTTCCACCTTCACTTCTTGAAGTCTCTGGAATCGAAACGTGCATTAGTGGCCCTCATGACTCTGTTTCTGATGCGACCCCCATACCTCTTCGATTCATGTACCACTTTGTGTGGATTTGTGCCCTTGTGTGGAGAGTGAGCCTGAACTCTTAAGAAGCACGTCTTCTCCCACTACAGACGAAACTACATCTATTTCTGATGTTATCATTGAGGTCAATTTGCAGGATGTTGCAGACCTGCGCAGTTCCGTGCCCACTCTCATGGAGGAGGACAGTCTCGATTATGCTGAAGCAACCGTTTCGGTCCAGTGCAAGGAAGTCCAAGTTATAGAGGAGGCCATTGCGTGCGCTGTTGAGACTAGTGAAATCTTCGATGATATCATCAGTTTGTCATTGCCACACCCTATGGGGGATGATGTCGGGATTATCCCCTGAGATGAGATTTCTTTTAGTTTTTCTTCCAATTTATTTCCTGACCCCCTTTCTTTATGTACAAGGATGCAGGATGCCCCTCCTCCGGTTGATCAGACCTTATGCATGGAGGAGCCGAAAGCCTGGCGGGATGAGGAAGGTACAGTGAAGGAACATCTTGTTTCCTCAACATCGTTGGTGCTTCCCCTTGAGGATTGGTTACAAGGGGGCAAGCGGTTTTTCTTTGAAGACATAATACTGGAGGAGAAGAAGAGAGCGAAAAAGGAGGAGGTTTGGGGTTGGAGGCTGAGCATCCTAATTAATTTCCACCCCAACTACCAGGTCCCCGGACCTTTTTCTTTCATCAGCTGTTACTAATTCAAATCAGCTTATAGCTGATTTGTTTTGAGCTTGTAATAATAATTAGGATTTATTGACTTTTGCTTATTCCTAGAATTTATAAACTGCATTAATACAGGTATTTGGTCCACCTTTAAGGACAGTAAACAAAAGGGCTTCTTGGGAGACAACCCATGGGAACCACCCAGTTCCGTTTGCTTATTTAATTTCTATATTGTTCTGTTGTTTGCTTTATGCTGACATCACAGGGTTAAGCTCTTGCTTGGGGATTGAGGAAGGAGAAAGTCAAAGAAGGAATTACCGCACTTCTGGCATGCTCATTCGTGAGCATAGGTCCACTCTACCCCTATTTTCCTTATTCTGAATTCTCTATTATATTTGGTTTTGATCAAGTCTGGGGGAGAGATCAGTTATGCACGCGCACACATTTTGCATAGCATGTTATAATGTGCTGAGTTGGGATTTTTAATCTTGTTGCACACATTTGCACCTAGTTCACGCATACTTGATCACATGTGCTTATTGGGACTTACTGCGAGGATCCCCGCTCATAAGAATCGGATTGTTAGTGTAGGAGTGAGTAGTGGAGAAAAATGTCGAGTCGAGTAGTGCTCTGGTCGAGTGCTCCCGTCACGCCTAGAAATTCAATTAGAGTAGAGTAAAATTCGATGTTATAATTTAATTATTTCTATTATAGTAGCTACAATTTATTTTACTTTAGTGGTGAATCCGGTGAATCCAACGGTAGCATAGGGTCGAGTGTAGCAGGATTAGTAGTAGCTTATTACTAGGGTCAGAAGGAAGGATAACCTTTCTCGGTGGCTAGAACTTGCACTAGGCAACTCTTGAAACAATTGCGTTGAATAACTCGTTATAAAGCGTGATATAGGCCGTCTCTTGATCCGTATGTGCTTTTGAAATCCTAACCAATGTAATCACCCTTGCAATCCCACTTGAGCCGACCTTTCCTCCTTATTTAGCTCCACTTAAATTTCACCAAAGCCATACGACCAAACATATTTTCGCACCAACAAATGAGTTGAAAGAAATATATATATCCTTCGTTTGTTGTTATCTCTGAGTGTATGGTAGCTTTGTAAAAGCTAAAGGAGAAGTTTATACTGTGCCTACAAATGTCATACAGAAGAGAAAAAGAAAAAAAAAATTGTGCAAAAAGAACTTTCAAATACATCCTCTCGACAAAAACAATGTATGTTCGGCTTCGCACACACCTAGTGTCCAGTTGTAGTCTGGGGGTGTTGTGTGGATCTTGAATTTGTTGTATTGGTGATTTTATTCTCTTAAGTACTCTGGCTATGTTGAGTGCGTTGCCCATTGTTCTTCTACTTATCTCACCTAAACTCAACCTAAGCCAAATCTTAACCTATAAGTCCTATTGACTTTAGATATGAGTCGTCTCATACAGTAGAGAGAGTGCGAACGTGCAAGCCTATGGACAACGACTTTGATAGATTTCTTAGGAGATAGTCCCGAGCTTTGATTCGAGTAATACTCTATGCATTAGTCACGCTATTTTCCCTTGTGCGCGACCGAAAGATTCACCGAGATTCACCATCTGAGTAAACTAGATTTCAAATTACTATTCTAGAAATAGTTAAGTATAATCTTGAGTTAAATTCTATTCTAACGTATTTCTACGCACGTGAGCATGCGACTTCACATGGGTCTCCACCACTCAAACTCACTCTAACACCCAATTGTTCCGACGGGAGAGCTGAGTAGTTTGCCCGAGACGTGCAAATGGTTAAGTCTTGGGGTGTGATGAGTCCCATTTATATACACATTTATGGGCTCATCTGGGCCGATTATCTAGTCTATGCACTACACTTTAGGCATGTTTTTATTCATATTCGTAATTCCATGCTAAGTGCAATCTTAGGCCTGTTTTGGTGTGAGTCTGCGCTCCATGTTATTGGGGGTAAGCACATGGTTCTCCCCAATCCTTTTTCTTGGTTTGATTGGTGCTGGAGGTGTATTCCCAGCTGGATTGATGTGCTTGCAGGTGGTTGGATCATCTCCGTTTTGCCCAAAATTCATGAATGTGTATATTGCACGGTCGTGCATTTTCTTGATGCACGGACGACCGCGGTCGTGCACTTTCATCTGGGGAGAAAGACGGTGATCTGAATTTGATCGTGCGTTTTACGCACGGGCGGATTCGCCCGTGCGCGAAGGAATCGCACGATCACCCTGTTTAGCCTTGTTTTTGGCCAATCTGAGTTTGTCCGTGCGTTTTGACGCACGGGCAGATTTGCCCATGCGTGAGTAAAATGCACGGGCGCTGCTGCTTCTTCCTCAAGTCTTTTTTATCGTAAATAACGCACGGGCAGCGCATGATCGTGCGTTCGCCCGTGCGTGACCAAAAATCTGACTGTTTAGTGTATAAGGCAGGGAATCAGCTACAGTCGGGAGGAGGATGATTCCCCTCGCGGGAAAAGCTAGAGAAGCCCGCCATTTTCACCCTTTCCACCGTAGGAGACCAGATCCGGTGATTTCCTCCACCATACTTCCATCCCGGATCATTTGCAAGCTCTCTCCACCACGAGTTCAAGCATTCTTCGCCTTGGGGACCATAGAAGTGTTGTAGATCGCTGGAGAAGTGACAGCCTCCTTCGAGTCCACAAACCATCTGAGGGCTAAGCCCGGAGAGAGACCGACAACCTCTCATTCCGACCGAGAACCCAGGATACGGTGACATCTTCTGTTGGGTCCTTTCTAAACCTTGAGCTTGTGCTTCTTTTAGTGTTGTTGTAATGAACTCTTGTTAGATTAATGTTATAAATCCTTGTTTGATGTTCATGTGCAATGATGTTATGGTTGTGAGAAACGCTTTGCTTTTCATTGTGATATTCTGAGTTGCTTGCGTGTGAAGCTATCTAGCAATTTCTAGTGGTGATGTTGGCGAACAGGTGAACACAACCCCCGCAAAACCCCGCTCTGTGGTCATTTCACCCGCTTACCGAAGCGCGGCATCGCGGCCGCTGCACTCACCCCCAC
Source organism: Dactylorhiza incarnata (assembly GCA_033032865.1). NCBI lineage: Eukaryota > Viridiplantae > Streptophyta > Magnoliopsida > Asparagales > Orchidaceae > Dactylorhiza > Dactylorhiza incarnata. The sequence continues at coordinate 12,300,157 of JAWHQI010000052.1, forward strand.
TTTGCGAAGCGGTGCTTTCGACCCACATTTCTCTTATTTCTGCAATAGCTTAGGACACCAATCATAATGCCCTTAGTTCTTACTTTCTTCGCTCATGTAACAATTGACTCACAACTCAATTCATTCACCATATCCTGCATTCCTCAAGAGATCGACAGTCGGGGAAACAATTCCCATAATTATTACTTGATAGCGACCAGTGCACTTGCCGAACACACATCAGGCACCTCCCATCGTGGTAAAACGGTGACAGAGGAGCGGACGTCTCCTCACCTAGGTGGGTATAACACAATATAAACCCTAGGCCCTAACGTATGTTATGGCACCAGTCCTTGGTACATCTGAACAAATGCGTACTCTTGCTGGATCTGTAGGGACCAGTCCTTAAATAGGCTAAGTATAGGGTTATTATGGCATAAGACCTTTAGGTCGCGCAGTAAAACATTCTGGACCACTGAACTCCTACCACTCGCCGAGTCATCATAGTTCCGTCGGTGTGTCGACTAGGCTAGTACCGAAAACCAACCGCATTTTATGCACATACACTTATGTTCCACACGAGCCTAAGCTCGTAGGACCGACCCGTCCTTTATAACTACCGAGCCCACCGCTCCATGGATAGACTTGTCTGTCTCACTCTATAAAACACTAATCACCTCAGTTGTATGTATACAATTCATTCTTATTCCCAAGTTATCTATTCTTTTCTACTCTTTTGTTAAACTTAGATGTTTAGGGTGAATCTTGGACTTCCGGAGGTCTACCCGATGAAGGGCTCGCAGCGGTACTAGGAGGTTCGATGGGGTGACATCCCAAACCACCCTTTCTCAAGATATTTATTATTATTGGTGGATAACCATTTAAGGTCCCTCTTCCGCACCGGAGAGTTCCCGGATCTTATGCCCAGAACTGCTGTCTTACGGTGACACTAACACATGAGTTAGTTGCCTTCGCAAGAAGCTGATCCAGCTGGCAAGAATGATAAAGTAGGCCAACATGAGATTAGAGGTAAACAAGTCCCTAATCATTTGGATATATATACATCCAAATGAATACAAGTCCAACAATGAGTATAATAAATGAAAGAGAGTAAGGGCTTATGCCCGACACATGTCCAAAATAAAGTAAAACACACTCTCTCACACTACATCTATGAGGAAGCTATCAAACTCTCTTAAATCTGCCATCGGGTAGTGGCGCTGCACGATAACTGCTCCTCAGGTCATGCCATCACGTCCTGCTGGTCGTACTGCTACTCCAGCTTCTCGAACCCCTGGTGTTACACCCACATCCGACCGTTAATCAAAAAGACTAAGCCAGTTTTGTCCTCGCCATCCCCCACGACTCCTAGGTACCGAGCGGGAGAACGAAGCGAAGGATATATAGGGGTAAAAGCAAAGCAGGTGGCATGGAACAACTAGTAAGCATGTACATACAGAAAAAATAGTCTATTCTAGCAGTTCAACTATTCAATCAATATATAAGAGTGTTATAGACAAGAAAAAATCTATTGGTAGAAACAGAGCACAACCATTAAACAAATAACATTCACAGAAGTATACGTAAGTATTGCAGTGTATGTAAAAGAAGCAGATACGAAAGTAATCCTAACTTATAGGAATGCCCATACAAACTTATAACTTTGGGGATCTGGCACTAATGAAAACTTATCGTATAAAAGAGCCCATACTAATTTATACGATGAGGTCTTGTTTATGAAATGATGTTATGCTATGTTGTGTAATGCAATGAAGCAACTCACACACTCGAATCTATATGCACAAAAGTTTTTGTTAGTTCCCTCTGTTTGAGTGTGTCAACATAGGTACCCCGTTGAGTCAAACAGGGCAGTGGATCAGGCAGGTCCACTTCTAGGCACCTTTCACTATCTCCTGGTCTAGACATTATGTATGCCCCTAAGAACACATAGAGTATCTGCATACATCTTGTAAGAACCACCTCTATTCCACTTTTTGAGTCTCCGCTCAGGTACACCCCGTTGAGGTAAACAGGGGCAGTGGATCGGGTCCTCCACTCCTAGTATAGTATGACACCTCCCAGCCTAGACCTTATGTACGCCCCTAAGAACTTACAGGGTATCCACATAGTAACTGGTATTAAACACCTCCTATTACATTTGTCCGAGCCTCCAGCTCATCTGATTGTCCAGTCCTCCTTAGATAACATTGAGCCTACCGCTCGCAGGACTAACCCGTACTGATATCATAATTTTCCATAGCCTTCAGCTCGCAGCAATATTAGCCCTTGTACCATTCCGTCCAAAATTTTGGATGAGGTTTACATTATCAAATTCTCCTACTTACACTACTCTTGTCTATCAATTAGTTGTACTTAGAAGTTTAGGGTAAATTCTAGACTTTTCGAGGGCTACCCAGTGAAGGGCTCGCGGCTGTACAATGAAATACAATGGCCTGAAGCCCAAATCCCCCTTTCCAGGATATTTACTCTTATTGGTGGCTACCCATTCTTTTATACCCACTTCCTCTCTAGTTACTCTAAAATCAAAAGGTGGTTTATAAATAGACCAGACAGACTAGTGTCGTTGTTCAATTGAACATCGAACCCTACCTTTCTTAGTGACCGACTACTTTTATGTGTCATCAGTTAATACCTACTCAATGGTCCTAAATTTATACATCAATCAAGACTTATACATGCTGACAGGTCATTCCCCACATCTCATATCATATTATTGTCAACTCCGGAATTTATAGTTGTACTAAACGCACCCTAACCCTTACTGTTAGTATATGCCCCTAATGGTTAATCCTTCAATCAATCTATGCTTATACAAAAACCAGGGAGTTACTAACTCTATTAGTGGTGACCAGAGGGGGTCTAACCAAATATTTCAATTTTACTATTCGCAGACCAATTTACCCTTAAGTGAAACCACATGTCTTAAAAAGGTGTCTATATGATCTCCCAACTAATATGTGCCTAACCGAGTTTCAGAAGTTGTATGGATATCATAATTCATATTTCTAATTTTTCATATAACGAAATCATATATGGGCCTATTTAATATATTCTTATAATTCTGGGAATGACTAGATTTGAACAAGATATACCATTAGTCATTGGCCAATAAATCTAAATAAAATTCCAGAAGTTAGTTATTGTCCAAAATGAAGTTCAGAATAATTTTATAATTTTCCAGGATCCTATGGCCATTAAAAATGCATAAATACAAATTTTGAATCTTGGTACTTTTGAACATGAAGTACACTAAGTAGTCATCCAAATATTCTAAGTAAATTACCAAAGCTACAAAATGATATAATCAGTGATCATCAAGAAGATTGGAATTTTTCATGCTTCTTTAAACATGATTAATTGCTAAATCAATAATTGACATAATTCCAAATAAATGCAATAATCAGAGAAATATGCATCTAAAAATTCTCAATAAATTTCCCGAGGTGTACAAGGGTCTAACAGTACTATTGACAGAGACCTAGATTTTTCCTTAATTATTTGGTCACAAATATTTCCTTTATTTATAAGTGTGACAAATGAAATGTTCCTTTAAAGTTTAGGAAACCTTCTCCAAAACTCCTAAAAAAATTACCAGAGATGTATTTCATCATGAATATTCATATTCCAAAGTTCTGCATTTTTTTTAAAGTTTTGACCACAAAAATTTCATTAATTTACGTATGTGACAAATGTATTTAAATTAGATACTTAAGGGAATTTTATTCCAAAAATTCCCAAATTTCTAGAGGACATGTATTTCCTCATATTCCACGCATGGACACATTTTCCCTCACATGTAGCAAGTGATTTGGGTTAGATTCTCAAAATATTGTTTTAGTGCTATTAGCACACCATTCCCCAATCTACATGAAACTTGCATGTGGGATTCCCTCACATGCACTAAGGCAAATGTACCCAAATTTTTACCAAAAACTTATATTAACCCTTGCCACCAACTAACAAAATTTTGGGTCATTATGATTTACCAAGCCATGTGTAATACATATACATGCTTTATAAATTAATTATAAAAATCTTGGGGAAGTGTTTTCCAAAAATATTTATTTTTGGTTAGAGGGTGTAATTGGGTATATCATACCTATGTCTAAAATTTCAGACTTATTCTCCAAAGGGTTTGGGAAAATTTACAAAATACACCCTATGTCAAATTATTAAAATTTCTCATACTATGTTTCATTTGCATGTGGATAGATCCACACGCATGGGTCCAAATGGCCCAATTTTTTTTCTATGGACTATTTATGGTCTACTTAACTTGCCACCCAAATTTGGGTCAAGATGAGTTGATTTAACCCTAAAAATCTAGATCCACATTATGGTGCTATATGCACACCAAAACTTTCCCGTTGCATGCATGTGGAACACACCAATATGCATAGGTCCAAATGACCTTATATTTTGGTCAGAGATTAAGCATAATCAAATTATCAATGTGCCCAAAATTTGGGTTATTTTGAGTTGATTTAACCATGTAAATGTACTATTACATTAAGGAGACATATTTTAATTTAATCAATTAGTTAGGATTTTAATTCCAAAAATCCTAATTTTCACTGAGGAGATGTATTTTCACATAATAAAGATGTGGCCAAAATACCAGAGGCTAAGATCAAGCCAGATGTGCCAAATTCACAAAATTCCCGTATTGGCTACATTCACACCATAAAATATATCATGCAAAGACATGCAATTGGAATAACCCAACATGAATTAATCCAATTGTAGTCAAATCTTAACCAAGGTCAACTAATGACCTAATAAGCATGCCACCCAAATTGGGGGTCATTTTGAGTTGTCCAACTCCTTAAATCACATTAATTTGATAAATAAAATAATGAACAAAACTATAAGAAAATAATCTCCTAAAAATATGATTTTAGGATACAAGGTAGTCCTAGGACACGTGCATGCATGGCCCAAATTTTAGCTCCATTGGGTTTAACATCTAAGAGATATTTACAATCTAATCTTTGTCTTACACTAGGACCAGTCCCACGAAAAATGACCTACAAGGGGTTGTGATGCTCCAAGTGACTTGAATCAAGTTCCTTCATAAACTAGACTCTTAGATCTACAAGCGTTATTTCAGCCAACTTTTCCTAATTTGGCTCTTAAGAATTTCAATTTAAAGGAGCAAAACCCCATTTATATGTGACAAAATACACATTTATATATATCGTTCTGCAGATAGACATCAAGGCCAAATCTAAAGGCCAGGGGCTCGTCTTCTTCCTTGAGCCGACGACCCTAATTTTATAGAGCTGGACTGCCTTGCGGGGCAATTTCCCGGCGGCTGAGCCACCTCCCTGGCCGGCCACCACCACCATCACCAACTCCGTTGAGGAGATGGCTATCGCCTGGAGGCAGCTTGGCCGCCGGAGGGGCTGTTTCCAGTGAACCCGACATGCTCCAAATCCATGGGAATTCTCTCTAAGTCTCTCACTTGATCCAACTCTTCTGAGCCCGATTTCTCAACCTAATCATCTAGGATACCAACACTAGGGGAGGGGAGGAGAAACCAAACCTTGAAAGGTCTTGAGAATGGTTATTCCCTTGGCCATCCATGACGACGATTCTCTCTGGCGACCATGCTCAATCCAGTAATCCTACAGCTAAATCTTTGCTCCAGGTGGTTGGCTCAACTCCTTGTGAGGTGGGGAAGGCGATGAAAGGGTTGCTAGGGGATGAGGTGTAGTGTATATATAGTTCCCATATGGAGAGGCTCGGCCAAGGCAAATTTGAAGCTTTCCTCTTGATGGCTGCCAACTTGAATTGATGGGAGACCAATACCAATGCAAGGGGAAGACTTTGGCTACCATTGGAAATGAAGAGGAGGGCCAAGTGGCATGTATTCCCCATTTACTCCTCTTTCTTCTCCAATTTGATGATTTTCCCCTTTTTCCCTCCATGGAAAGTCTCCATTCAAATTCAGAGGGGCTTATGGGGTAATTTGTCTTATGGACCCGCAAGGTGGGCTTTGGATTAAGGCTTAGCCCAATTGGATTTAATTTAGGGCTCTTAATTTCATAATTAGGGCTTACTTTGACCATGGTTGACTTTGGAGTTGACTTGGACAATTTGATGGGTTGACTCGTCTATTGTGTTGGTCTTGAGTCCCTTGATACAACCCAATGATGATTGGGCCATGGTGATGCCCTAATTGGGCCAATTTAGCCAATATGTGTGATTTTGACCAAAATTGGAGTAAAGTTGACTTTGGTCAAATTGGACCAATTGATGACATCTTGATGGGGCTTTTGGATCCATTGGGTCCTCTATGATGTTATAAGACTAGGAGTGAGGTCAATTTTATATTTTGGGGGTCAAATGGACACATTGGTGAAGGATTGACCTATGTTGACCTAAATGGTACTTTGGTCAATTTGGGCCAATTGGTGACCCCATGATGGGGCTTTTGGGTTCTTTGCACCCCAATTAGGGTTTTTAATACAGTGGTGGGGTCAATTTGATCATATGAAGTCTAATTGACCCAATTTGATTTGAATTTACCTATGTTAACCTAAAGAGTACTTGGTCAATTTGGGCCAATTGGCGACTCCATGATGGGGCTTTTGGGTCACTTGTGCCACTCTTAGTGTTAGGGACTTATTAGTAAGATCAACTTGAGTTGGTGAGTACAATTTAAAGTAAATTGGCCTAGGTTAACTTGTGCAGTTTTGGGTTGCTTATAGCAATTTTCCTAAGTTCAAGTTAACCTAGGGTCGTACCATGACCTCCACTCACAACTCAAGTCCTAACCCTAACCCAAGGGGTCTAGAAGAAATAGTGATGTTACAAATCCCAATAAACAAAAAAATAATTTTGTCCCCAAAATTCAAGTTCGGGTCTACGGGGTTTTTACGCTCAATGAAGGTAAAGAATTTCTAGAGAGGTTTAGATGGTACTTGAGGTGAAGAGTTCTTGGTATTTTTGCTGCATGGGGTTAATCGACTCACATGTGCGCTCCTCTTGCCCATGATTGGAAAAGAATACCTCGACCAAGGGAACCTTCTTCTTCCGCAGGACTCGAACGATGGTTTCATCAATTCAGATTGGTTCCAAACGGGCTGTACGATCGGAAGCTATCGGCCCGTTGTAGTAATGATATGTTGCTCTGGCCTAAGGAGAGCAATCCTAATCGAGGAGGCGTGAAAAAAATCATGTAATCATGCCAATTCCAGCGACAGTTCCAATCTATAAGCCAAGGGGTCGATCCACTCCGGGACCCTATATGAGCCCATGTATCTTGGACTATTCTTCTTTAGTCCCCGTACCCCTGTGACACCATGTGTCGGACGTATATTCAAAAGCACTTTGTCTCCTGCCTGGAATTCTTCCTTTCGATTTTGCGCATCGTAATATTTAGCTTGTCCGCTCTACACTTCCAACATCCAATCCCGTATCAGCTGGATCTGGGCATCCGTGTCCTCTATATGACCCTATTGCCTTCAGGTCTTCATCCCAAATTCATGAAAGTGGAGCCCTACACTTCCTCCCATATATGGCCTCATAGGGAGATCTCAATAAACCCATTAGTTTTCGTGTAATTTCATCATGTGTACTTTTGACAATAAAAACATGTTCCCCCAAAGCCATGAATGTTCCTAACGGTTATTATGTTGTCTTTTAAACATACGTGCTCCGGTCCTTGATGTTATCCGGTTGAAGGATCATACATAATGTATAGATCTTCGATATATTATCCGCCAGTTTCAGATTATCTGGGGTTATTACACTTCTAATGTCATGCTATATCAATTTAATCTTAATTATTCAAACATCTTGAATATCACTACCTATCTTCTAGTATAAAGTTTTGCAATTACTCCACCTTATGATGTCACCTTATTTTAATCTGTAAGTTTGCAATGTAATGAATTATTCAAATTGAAAGGGCTTGACTTTTGCTTGAGTAAACCATATATGAATCACCTTCGAATGCCCTGAAATGCAGAAATCCCAGCTATAATTCTAACAAGTAGGGACCTGGTTCCAATCCATATATCCCATGACACGATCTGTTTGTCCCAAGCAACTAGCTTAACAACCCTATGTTTCCAATGATTCGACTAAATTCAAATACTTGTTAGACCAACAATATTGCACCGTTTGACCGACCATATCACAAATCATCGTCTCTGAATTGAAGAGGTAAATCTATGGTACCACACCTCGCATTGGATTATTTACATTTGTTCATCTCTTAAGATCACGGGGACCTATTTCCTATTCCATTCCTATCAAGTCCATAGCCGACTTAAAACTGCACTAAGTTCATAATTCATGTCAGTTCTCTCTTGCACTTTTCATGGGTTTATTAATCAAATCCTTAACCGACAATAAAGTCACTAATCGTATGTTACAACAATTGAGTTAAGAACGCAGAGCGTCGTCTATGAATATACATGTTGTGGCAATAATTATTGCATCACCTTGATTGTATGTAAAACTCTTTCTATAACCAATGTTGCCTCGAATTTAGGTCTTTTTAAAAGAATTTTTCTCAAATTCCTTGTGGATTTGCAAATGATTCACGACGTGCCTTGTATTAGGGAAGGCACGATCTCTTCTTAGGTTGCGTACTAAGTAGGTATCTACTACATTATGCTCAGAATTTGAGAATTCTCTCGAAGTCTTATACTATCTTCCTTGATCTCAAGAGTCACATGCAAATATATCTAGGCGACCTGATCAATATCTTCGAATACTTCATTTACTATTTTCTTCGTTTACTTATCCGCATAATCCTTAGAGCAATAAGGTGGGCGAATAATCATTCTTGAAGGGCTCTATGCTCTTATTCTGATTGTGAATTTATAACAGTCATGTCATATCATTAATAGTTCACATTTCTTAAGATGAAGGAATTCTTCAAGGGTCTCAACTTCTAGGGAGGGTTGATCACCATGCCAATTATGCACACTTGAATTCTCTTCTTCAGCCGAGTAATGTTTGAATACTTCAAGATCGCTTACGTTTGTGATGAACATTTCCAAAAATAAGGTATAAGGAACCCAAGTTGTTACCAAAGTAGCCCAATAAACAAAATGATTAGCCCCAGTGCATTTTGGGCTATGTTTGTTTGATATCAGTATGATATATTCGTTCTAGATATGCATTCAATCCTTGGGGCATACAATTCTAGACTTGGAGTTCCATCCTAAGACCTATTGATATTCTACGCACTTTAGGCCCTCAAGGTTAATAATTACCATAACCTTCTCAAGGTTAATGTATGGGCAACCCAAAAATGGGCCTTTTTTGAACTCGAATCCTTATCCAACCTCTGGTTTTTGTCACGGTGATTGTTTCAATGTAACCTAATTGTTGGTTTGGAGATTAAGTTTGCGAGTCTCCTACTGTTCCACTAATAGTTTTCATGCACCCAATCTCTTGAGACGGTCCTATCCATTGGGTAAGAACTGATAATATCACTTGATAGAACAATTAGGGACAACGAAGTTTAAGCTTTAAGCATCTACTTTCCCATTAGACTCTTCCCTTAGTCACTTTGGGTATCATCATGCCTTAATCAGCCCATACCCGAGGTCAATTTTGGATTAGTATACGCTATGAAATCATCTTGGTACGTCAAACTAGAATGATGTCCTAGTTATGTTGGCCTAACTCATTGATTAATGGACTATTTTGTGTGATTTTTACACATGGGCACACCATTTGTTCCGCTTCTAGTTTGTCCTCAAACTAACTCGAGCGGAGTGTCCCAGGGTTTTGTGGACTTCTTCCTCATTGGATCGTTTGATTAAGTAATACCAGTTGTAAGATCCCTCTCCCGCACCGGAGAATTCCCAAATCTTATGCCTAGAACTGACGTATTACGGTGACACTAACACATGAGTTAGTCGCCATCGTAAGATGCCGATTCTGCCGGAAAGAATGGTCAACTAAGCCAACATGGGATAAGAAGTAAACATGTCCACAATCACACACACATACACACACATTATATATATATATATCCAAATGAATACAAGTCCAATAATGAGTACAATAAATGAAAGAGAGTAAGGGCTTAAGCCCAGTACATGTCTGAAATAAAGTAAAACACACTCTCTCACACTACATCTACGCGGCATCTATCAAACTCTCGTCAATCTATTGTCGGGTAGTAGTGCTACGCGACAACTTCTCCTAAGGTCTTGCCATCACATCCTACTGGTCATACTGCAGCTCCAGCTGCTCGGACCCCTGGTGTTATGGGCACATCCGATAGTTAGTCAAACAGACTAAGAAAGTTTTGTCCTCGCCTCCCCCCGCGACTCCTAGGCACTGAGCGGGAGGACAAAGCGGAGGACATCAAGGGGTAAAATCAAATCAGGTGTCATGGAACTACTAGTAAGCATGTACAAATAGAAAAATAGTCTATTCTAGCGGTTCTACTATTCAATCTATATATAAGAGTGTTATAGACAAGAAAAGATCTAATGGTAGCAACATAGCACAACGATCAAACAAATAACATTCATAGTAGTTTAAGAAAGTAATGTTATAAAAGAAACAGTTATGAAAGTAACCTTAACTTATAGGAATGCCTATACTGTACGACCCTCATATTTGCCGAGTCGGTGTAACCCACTGCAGATGCGTTCATGGTAGGATGAGTGGTCGTGACGCAGAAGATCAACTAGTCGAAGGTGGCCAGCACGAAAAGGTTAAGGCCCGGGGGGCAGGCTTCCTTGGACGAGTGGACCTTGGGTCCGCTCGACCAAGGCCCCGGGCGAGTGGACCATGGGTCCACTTGCCTGAGTGGGGGGGGGGGGGGGGGTGGGGGGCGAGTGGACCTTAGGTCCACTCGCCCAAGGAGGGGGGTGAGTGGACCTATGGCCTACTCGCCCCCAGCATGTGGGCAAGTGTACCATAGGTCCACTCGCCCCAGGAAGCTGGGCGAGTGGACCAATGGTCCACTCGCTCGGGGGGTGGAGTGGACCATAAGGTCCACTCGCCTAGTCCAGGTGGTGGACCTTCGGTCCACTCTGCTGACCCCCGGTGAGGGGGGGAGTGGACACCTCGTGTACCATTCACCCCCTCCTGCGTTGATCGTTCTTGTTCGTAGTCGAGCTGCGGATAGCAGAATTGTGGCTATCCACAGCCCAATTTTGGGAAGTCTATAAATAGACCCCCATGGGCACCTTGGGAAGGGGGGTTGGTCTCTCCTCTCCCTCGCGTGTGTCTTGGGAGCAGGCACTACCCTCTTCCGCCCTCCCCCCTGTCAGTGAAGGTTGGTGGTGAGGTGATCTTTAGTGCCCTCCAAGGTGCCCATGCTCAGCATTGGCTTGGGAGGGGAAGTTCTTTGTGAGCTTCCGGGTGTGCGGTGGGACCTCCACGCTGCAGCTTAAGGGGGTTCGTTTTTTTTTGGACTCAAGTGTTCTTCAAGGGCAAGGTCTTTCGGTTCTCAGCAACTGGTCAATGGTTCTAGCTCGGGTCAAGTAAGGGTTAGCTGCATCCCCCTTTCGAACTTCGAGACCAGTTCTCTGGTTTCAACATTCTAGTGCGGTGAGCGTGGAAGCAACTAGTTCAGAAAGCCCTGAGCAAGTCTCATGGCTGGAAGCGATGAGCCGGGGAACTCGCCCCCTACCAGCGAGTACGTGAAGAAGGGTGACTTTGACGAGTTCAGGAAGTCAATCTTAGAACTCTTGCGGGTCACACTCCCCCCTCATGACGAGTGCTCAACACCACCCTCACCCGTGCTCGCCTAGCCATCTCCTATGGAGGCGGAGCAAGCGCATCGACAAGGGAAGAAGCCAGCCATAGGGGAGGGCTTGAGTCTCCAGGCAAGAGTGCTCTTCAAGAGCTCTCCTGGGACATGCTACCCTAGTGGGGAGGTAGTGAGAACACCTTCAACTCGCCAGGGAGGATGGGTAAGTCCCATCTGCGAGCTGATCACCTCAGCTCGAGTTCCGGATGGGTTCAGTAAGCCTGCTATGTCTTTCTACACCGGCAAGGATGACCCTCTACATCATCTCCAGTGGTTTGAAGGTATGGTCTTGATCAGACAGATGATGGAAGCTTCCAAGTGCAGGCTCTTCGCCATCACTTTCAAGGGAGAGGCAAAGGACTGGTTCTATCAGCTCCCTTCAGGCACCATCTACAGCTTCAAGGACCTGCGTAGGAGTTTCTTGTTGAGGTTCTCCACCTCGAAGAAGGAGACGAAGGGGGTGGAATCCCTGTTCTTGCCTCCAGGTTGACCAGAGAAGCAGGAGGGACCAGGAGAAAGAGAAGGAAGAAGAAGATGAAGAAGATGGAAGAAGTAATGAAGGAGATGGCCAAGGTGCATATGGCCGAGTAAGCGCGAGAAAGCGCATTGTAATGGTATGTAATCTATTTATAACGTATCGAAAGTAGTCAAAGATAGCATCTAGGTCGAATCCCAGACTAGAGACCATTCACCGGGCTCTGTAATTCAAGTAGATGGGTGGCTCATCGGGTCGACTCACTACTTGGTAATTGGTATGGGAAGGTGTTGAGTTCCTCTGCCTCCAGGTGAGGAAAGCACTTAGGATGCGGACGGGTACTCTACCCCCAATTGGTAAGAACCCCAACTAGAGACCATTCACCGGGCTCCGTAATGCCGGTAGATGGGAGGCTCATCGGGTCGACTCGCTACTTGGTAATTGGTTTGGGAAGGTGTTGAGTTCCTCTGCCTCCAGGTGAGGTAAGCAACTAGGACGCGGACGGGTACTCCACGCCCAATTGGTAAGATGCTCGACTAGAGACCATTCACCAAGCTCCGTAATGTTGGTAGATGGGAGGCTCTTCAGGTCGACTCGCTACTTGGTAATTGGTTTGGGAAGGTGTTGAGTTCCTCTGCCTCTAGGTGAGGTAAGCACCTAGGACATGGATGGGTACTCCGCCCACAATTGGTAAGATCCCAACTAGAGACCATTTACCGGGCTCCATAATGCCAGCAGATGGGAGGCTCATCGGGTCAACTCGCTACTTGGTAATTGGTTTGGGAAGGTGTTAAGTTCATCTGCCTCCAGGTGAGGTAAGCACCTTGTATGAGGACGGGTACTCCGCCCCCAATTGGTAAGATCTCCAGCTAGATACCATTCACCGGGCTCCGTAATGCCGGCAGATTGGAGGCTCATCTGGTCGACTTGCTACTTGGTGATTGGTGTGGGAAGTTGTTGAGTTCCTCTTCCTCCAGGTGAGGTAAGCACCTAGGACGTGGACGGGTACTCCTCCCCCAATTGGTAAGATCCCCGACTAGAGACCATTCACCGGGATCCGTAATGCCGGCAGATGGGAGGCTCATCGGGTCGACTCGCTATGGGTGATGAGTCTCATTTATACACACTTTAATGGACTCATCCGGGCTAGTTTTCACTCTCATGTACGTCATTCTAGAGCTCTTATTGCATCTATATCTCTTATGCTCATTCATGTGCACTTGTGTCCTTCGCGCTCCTTTTAGTCCTGTTTTGGTGTGCGTTTGCGCTCCATGTTATTGGGGGTAAGCACATGGTGCTCCCCAATCCTTTTTCTCTGTCTGATTGGTGCTGGAGGTGTATTCCCAGCTAGATTGTTGTGCTTGCAGGTGGTTGGATCATATCCTTTTGGCCAGTAATCATGATTGTGTATATCTCACGGTCGTGCATTTTCTTGACGCGCGGATGGCTGCGGTCGTGTGTCTTCATCTGGGTAAAAAACCGGTGATCTGAATTTATTCGTGCATTTCTACGCACAGGCGGATTCGCCTGTGCGCGAAGGAAACGTGCGATCGCCTGTTTTGACTGATTTTTAGCCAATCTGAATTTGTTCATGCATTTTTACGCACGGGCGGATTCGCCCGTGCGTGAGCAAAACACACAGACGATGTTGCTTCTATCCATAAGCCATTTTATTCGTTAAATAATGCACGGGCAATACACGGTCATGCGTTCGCCCGTGCGTGACTAAATTACTGACTGTTTAGTATTTAAGGCAGGAAATCTGCTGCAATCGGAATCCCCCGTGGGAAAAGCATCAGAAACCCGCCACTTTCGCCTAGTTCGCCTCTCCACCACTGTTCGACCTAGGAGGAGCTCTGGCAACCATCATCTTGCAAATCTTCCACCGAAGCTCCCTCCTTGGCCTCCTGCATCATCCTTGAGCACAAGAACGCCATATACGGAGAGCTTCCACTGCATTCAAGGTGTCTAACAAGAGTTACCTCGAGCTAGACCACGAAGAAGATGGGTAATATAAGAGGAAGGTGACAGCTCCTCCGAACCCCGAACGCAACTGAAGACCAAGCACGGATGAGAATTGACAACCCTACGATTCTGGCCGAGAATCTTCAGCATAGTCTTCGAGCTTCGGTTTCCTCTTTTCCCATTCGCTTTGCTTAAGAGTTTTCCTTGTATGTGTTTGTTATTATGGATGATGTTCATAAACACTGTGTTTTAGTTAATATGATTTCATGTTTGTGAGATCTTTTGTGGTTTATGATATTTGAGGAGCGTCGTAGTCCCCCATCCACTCCACCGCTTTGTAGTGCTCCGCACTAGCAATTGCTAGTTGTGTGTTCCGCGACGAGGTACCTACGACCCTCATCCGCCAACCTTCTTGTCCACCCGCTCACTGAAGCACGGCATCGCGGCCGTTGCATCCATCCCGCCTTCCGAAGCAGAGTTTTGACCCGCATTTCTCTTATTTCTACACTAGCATAGGACACCAATCACAACGCCCTTGTTTTTACGTTCTTTTACTCGTCATAACAATCGCCTCACTCTATTTTCTTGTCACCACAACCTGATTCCCTGAGAGATCGATATCTGGGGAGTTGCCTCCCAACTATTACTTGCACGCGACTGGTGCACTTGCCGTAATCGCATCATGTTTTTGGAGCCATTGCCGGGGAATCCAGGCGTGATGAGATTCTGGTTATGAATCGATTATTTTCAATTGAGTCTTTTATTCTTTTTAATTTATTCTTTATCATGCTATTTTCTTCTTCTGTATCATGTGGGCGCATTTGAATATCTAATGTCGTTGGTTTGGGGACACATCCCACGTAAGTAATAGGTGTCCCATAGAGTATGGGGTTGTTCAGAAACCGTACGGAGCCCATAAATCTTTTGTCTACTCTACTGCGCCTCCGTTGTCGCACTTTTACGTTGCTGCCACAGCTTTAGTGCCGGCGAAGCTGGTAAAGCAGTGTTTATTTTGCAAAAGTAGAGAGCATGCCTTGAAGGACTGTGGTGATTATCTTCGCCAATTGGCGGATGACGATGAGCCGGATATCCGAATCGTCCCATCTTCGAATTCTGCAAGCACAGCCCCTTTCTCTGATTACGTGTCACTTCCACCTTCACTTCTGATTACCTGTCACTTCCACCTTCACTTCTTTATGTACAAGGATGAAGGATGACCCTCCTCCGATTGATCAGACCTTATGCATGGACGAGCCGAAAGCCTGGCGAGATGAGGAAGGTACAGTGAAGGAACATCTTGTTTCCTCATCATCGTTGGTGCTTCCCCTTGAGGATTGGTTACAAGGGGGCAAGCAGTTTTTCTTTGAAGACATAATAATGGAGGAGAAGAAGAGGGCGAAAAAGGAGGAGATTTGGGGTTGGAGGCTGAGCATCCTACTTAATTTCCACCCCTACTACCAGGTCCACGGACCTTTTTCTTTCATCAGTTGTCACTACTTCAAATCAGCCTAAAGATGATTTGTTTTTAGCTTGTAATAATAATTAGGATTTATTAGCTTTATTTTATTCCTAGACTTTATGAACTTTGCTTAATACAGGTATTTGGTCCACCTTAAGGACGGTAAACAAAAGGGCTTCTTGGGAGACAACCCATGGGGGAACTATTCGGTTCTGAACTTTCGTTCAGATTTTTGTTTATTATGTTTTGTTATTTGCTTTATGCTAACAGCGCAGGTTTTAGCACTCGCTTGGGGGATGAGGAAGAAGAAATTTAAAGAAGGAATTGCCACACTTCTGGCATGCTCATTCGTGAGCATAGGTCCACTCTACCCCTATTCTCCTTATTATCGATTCCTTTATTTTTTATGGCTGTGATCAAGTCTGGGGGAGAGATCGAGTTATGCACGTTCACGCACTTTGCATAGCATGTTAGAATGTGCTGAGTTAGGATTTTCAATTTTGTTGCACACATTGCATACATTTGCACCTAGTTCACGCGTACTTGATAGCACGTGCTTATTGGGTATTGCTGCGGGGTTCCCCGCTCGTAAGAATTGGATTGTTAGTGTAGGAGTGAGGGGTGGAGAAAAATGTTGACTTGAGTAGTGCTATAGTCGAGTGCTCCCGTCACGCCTAGAAATTCAATTAGAGTAGAATAAAATTGAATGTTATAATTTAATTATTTCTATTATAGTAATTGCAATTTATTTTACTCTAGTGGTGAATCCAGTGAATCCAACGCTGGCATAGGGTCGAGTGTAGCAGGATTAGTTGTAACTTATTACTAGGGTCGGAAGGAAGGATAACCTTTCTCGGTGGCTAGAACTTGCACTAGGCGACTCTTGAAATGATTGCGTTGAATAACTCATTATAAAGCGTGATGCAGGCCGTTTCTTGATCCATTTGTGCTTTTGAAATCCTAACCAATGTAATCACCCTTGCAAGCCCACTTGAGCCTACCTATCCTTCTTGTTTAGCTAAACTTAAATTTCACCAAAGCCATACGGCCAAACCTATATTCGCACCAACAATTGAGTTTGAAAGAATTTTATATATTTATCATGTTTGGTGTTATCTCTGATGTGTATGGTAGTTTTGAGAAAGCTAAAGGAGAGGTTTATAAAGTGCTTACAAAAGATATATATGTAGAGAGGAGAAAAAAATTGTGCAAAAAGAACTTTCAAATGCAATCTCTCGATAAAACAATGTATGTTCGGCTTATCACACACCTAGTGTCCAGTTGAAGTCTGGTGGTGTTGTGTGGTTCTTGAATTTGTTGTATTGGTGATTTTATACTCTTGAGCTCAGGTTATGTTGAGTGCGATGCCCATCGTTCTTCTACTTATCTAACATAAACTCATCCTAAGCCAAATCTTAACCTATAAGTCCTATTGATTTTAGATATGAGTCATCTCATGCAGTGGAGAGAGTGTGAACATGCAAGCCTATGGACACCGACTTTGATGGATTTCTTAGGAGATTGTCCCATGTTTTGATTCAAGTAATACTCTACTCATTAGTCACGCTATTTTCCCTTGTGCGCGACCGAAAGATTCACCGGGATTCACCATCCGAGTAAACTAGATTTCAAATTACTGTCCTAGAAATAGTTAAATATAATCTTGAGTTAAATTCTATTCTAACACATTTCTACGCACGTGAGCATGCGACTTCGCATGGGTCTCTACTGCTCAAACTCACTCTAACACCCAAGTGATCCGACGGGAGAGCTTAGTAGTTTGCCCGAGATGTGCAAACGGTTAAGTCTGGGGGTGTGATGAGTCCTATTTATACACACTTTTATGGACTCATCCGGGCTATTTTTCACTCTCATGTGCGTCATTCTCGAGCTATTATTGCATCTATCTCTCTTATGCTCATTCATGCGCACTTGCGTTCTTCGCGCTCCTTTTAGGCCCGTTTTGGTGTGCCTTTGCGCTCCTTGTTATTGGGGGTAAGCACATGGTGCTGGAGGTGTATTTTCAGCTGGATAGTTGTGCTTTCAGGTGGTTGGATCATCTCCTTTTGGCCAGAAATCATGATTGTGTATATCGCACGGTCATGTGTTTTCTTGACGCACGGATGGTTGTGGTCGTGCGCCTTCATCTGGGTAGAAATCTGGTGATCTGAATTTATTCGTGCATTTTTATGCACGGGCGGATTCGCCTGTGCGCGAAGGAAACGCACGATCGCCTATTTTGACTAATTTTTAGCCAATCTGAATTTGTTCGTGCGTTTTTACGCATGGGCGGATTCGCCCGTGCGTGAGCAAAACGCACTGGCGCCACTGCTTCCTCCTCAAGCCATTTTATTCGGTAAATAACGCACGGGCAACGCACTTTCGTGCGTTCGCCTGTGCGTGACTAAATTACTGACTGTTTAGTATTTAAGGCAGGAAATCTGCTGCAATCGGAATCCCCCACGGGAAAAGCTTCAGAAGCCCGCCACTTTCGCCCAGTTCGCCTCTCCACAACCGTTCGACCTAGGAGGAGCTCCGACAACCATCGTCTTGCAAATCTTTTGCCGAAGCTCCCTCCTTGGCCTCCTCCATCATCCTTGAGCTCAAGAACGCCATAGACGGAGAGATTCCACTGCATTCAAGGTGTCGAACAAGAGTTACCTCGATCTAGACCATGAAGAAGATGGGTAATAGTAGAGGAAGGTGACAGCTCCTCCGAACCCCGGACGCAACTAAAGACCGAGCACGGACGAGGCTTGACAAACCTACGATTCCGGCCTAGAATCTTCAGCATATTCTTCGAGCTTCGGTTTCCTCTATTCCCCTTCGCTTTGCTTCAGAGTTTTCCTTGTATGTGTTTGTAATTATGGATGATGTTCATAAACTCTGTGTTTTAGTTAATATGATTTCATGCTTGTGAGATCTTTTGTGGTTTATGAGATTTGAGGAGCGTCGTAGTCCCCCATCCACTCCACCGCTTTGTAATGCTCCGCACTGGCAATTGCTAGTTGCGTGTTCTGCGATTAGGTGCCTACGACCCTCATCCGCCAGCCTTCTCGTCCACCCGCTCACCGAAGCACGGCATCGCGACCGTTGCATCCATCCCGCCTTGTGAAGCGGAGTTGTGACCCTCATTTCTCTTATTTCTACAATAGCTTAGGACACCAATCACAACGCCCTTGTTTTTACGTTCTTTTACTCGTCGTAACAATCGCCTCACTCTATTTTCTAGTCACCATAACCTGCATTCCCTAAGAGATCGATATCTGGGGAGGTGCTGATGAGTCCCAAATATATACACATTTATGGACTCATCTGGGCCGATTTTCTAGTCTATGCACTTCACTTTAGACATGTTTTCACTCATATTTGATACTCCATGCTAAGTGCACCTCTAGGCCCATATTTGGTGTTATTTCATGTTCTTCATTTTTAGCAGTTTTCATGCATTGTTAAGTGCCACTTTCAGTGGCTGGATTCGTGGTTGTGCTGGAACAGGAGTCGTGCAGGTGTTCCCGGTGCAATTCTGTACAGGAACACTGCGCACGATCAATGGTTCTATTGTGCACGACCACTGGTCGTGCGCCGCTGATCGTGTGCACTTCACCCTATTTTTGAGTTCTGTCTCGGACAGTGCGCACGACCACTTACGATATTGCCCACGACCACCGGTCGTGCGCCACTGTTCGTGCGCGCTTAACATCAATTTTTTGAGTTCTGTTTCGACCCGTGCACACGGCCACCTACGATAGTGCGCACGACCAACGGTCGTGCGTCACTGGTCGTGCGAACATGGTATTTTATAAATTTCTTACATTGCAGGCTCTACCCAGGCATGCGCACGATCACAAAACTCCAGCGCGCACGACTACTGGTCGTGCGCCAATGACCGTGCGCAGTATTTATTCCAGCGCCTATATAAGGTCCTGATCCGCAGATTAGGTATAATCCGGTTCCGGGAGCGTGATTTCCAGTCCGTACGCCGCCGTTTTCCACTTCCAGCCACCTCCACCTCATCTTCTCCGCAAGGGGAAGTCATCTCCAGCCATTCTAAGCATTCCTCCATCGTCCGGAAGCATTCTTCGCCATCCGCAAGCACTCAAGCAAGCCATCTCCAGTTCTGTCCGGTGAGAAGAATAGCAATCCTGAGGTAGAAGACGACGGAAGCACGTGGAGAGATTGTGACAGTCTCTCAACGCCGGAAGCACAGTCCACCAGAGCCCGGAGGTAGCTTGACAAACTACCATTCCGGCCGTGAACGTCTGCTAGTCTTCGTCCATTGGTTAACTTCTTCTTCTCCCCTTTGTTGTACTTCTTTGAATCATTTAAACTTGAATATCATGATGTTTAGTTTAAATGCAATGGTTGTTTCTTCTTTGTTCTTCAGTATTTGCTTGTGATACGTCTCACCTCCACTCACTCACTCACGCACTCATCGTGTTCGATTCGCGTTAGCAAGAGCTAACGGCGATTTGTGAAGAGGTGTTTGCAACCCTCACTCTCCGCACTAGTAATCACTTCATTCGCATGCGCACCGACCATCCGCCTCACGAAGCTCGGCATCGCGGCCGTTGCACCCATCTCACCTTGCGAAGCGGTGATTTCGACCCGCATTTCTTTTATTGTTGTTAACAGTAGGAAACCAAATCAAACCCCACTTTCTGTGTTTGTTCTCGCTTGTGTAACAATTGTCACACAACGCGATACGTTCACCCAGCCTGCATTCCTCAAGAGACCGACACTCGGGGATCCTATTCCCAACAATTATTACTTGCGCGACCGGTGCACTTGCCGAATTAATCGCATCAAGTTTTTGGCGCCGTTGTCGGGGAATGTTCAGGCGTGTAACGTCTTGAGTTGTGAACTTTTGTTACAAGAGCAGTTGTTTTTTATTTTCTTTGTTTTGTTTTCTTTAGGTTGTGATTGTGCATGCAGAAACAAGCCACGGGGGAACTTGTACCCTTTGATCCCGAGATCGAATGGACCGCTCGCGCACGAAGGCGCGCAGCAGCCGTACAGGCGGCAATGGGTGACAACATAGACCCAGATAATGTTGAACCAAGAGTGCCCAACATGGAGCAGCACCATCCTGGAGATGAGCAAGAGATAGTTAGGCCTCAACCCCGAACGATGAGAGATTATGCCACTCCGACAGCTGGGAGTGTGTATCCTGGGTTCGGTCCCAACATTATGAACAACCAGTTTGAGATCAAACCTGCGATCTTGAACATCATCCGGAACAATGCTCAGTTCTCCGGGATGTCCAGTGAAGATCCGCACCTGCACCTGGCAGAGTTTTCCGATATCTGCGGAACTTTCCGCTATGCTGGGATTCCTGACGATACAGTCAAGCTGCGACTGTTCCCATTCTCACTTCGCGACAAGGCCAAGGTGTGGCTCCATTCTATTCCTCCTGGGACCGCTGCGACTTGGGATGCTCTTGCATCCAAGTTTCTGGCCAAATTCCACCATGTTGATAAAATTGTGAGCCTGCGGCGGGAGATCGCCACTTTTCGCCAAGCTGACCAAGAGACCCTTGCCGAGGCGTGGGAGCGCCTTAATGATCTTCTCCGCCGCTGTCCGAGCCACGAGCTCCAACCTTGGAACGTGGTAGAGACATTCTACTTTGCGATCGAGCCCAACTACCAGGCAATGATCGATGCTGCTGCGGGTGGTACTCTAATAAACCATACTCCAGAGGAGGCTCTTCGAATTCTGCGAGACACCGCCTCCCACAGCATATTTTGGACTGCCGGGAGAAATGCACCAAGAAGCGCCCGTGGTCTCTTCGTGGTCGACTCGCTTCCGCCTACATCCACACCGGCTGCTATGATTACGTGTGAAGGATGTGGAGGCGGCGGACACCACGCATATGAATGCTCGGGCAGTGATCTATCAGGTGACTTCTCGCACTTTTCTTTAAACGAATCTGTTAATTTTGTTGGTAATCAAGCTAAGGGGGTGCCGTTTAATAACACATATCATCCGGGAGTGAGAAGTCACCCAAACTTCTCATGGAACTCCAACGCACCTGGCCAACGATGGGCACCGGGGCAGCATCAGAACGATGCCTACGCTTCCGGGAGCCAACCAAGGCCACCTCATCCGGAATATAACCAAGGCCCCCCAGCTCCCAAAAAGAGTAACTTGGAGGAGATGATGGAAAAATTTATGCAAGCGGCTAACTCAAACATGGTTAACCAAACCGCATCCATGCGGAACTTGGAAACACAGTTGGGCCAATTGGCCCAAGTGCTCACCGAGCGCTCGCATGGGACTCTTCCTAGTAACACGGAAAAAAACCCAATAGACCAAGGGAAGAGTCTCGGCGACGCGGAAGTGGGTCATCCGCGTGAGTTAGTAATCTCCTGTTCCATTAATAAAATTGAAACTAAGGCTTTGTGTGATTCTGGCTCCTCCCGCAACGTCATTGCTTTGCAAGACGTTGATAAATTACAACTTGAAATTAACACGGTGGACCGGAATTCTCTTGTGCTCACAAACGGCACCGTCATACAATCGGAAGGGGAAGTTAAAAATGTAGAAGTTATAGTTGAGGGGGCAGTGGTGGTTGCTGATTTTTAAGTGTTGGGACCCCGGGAGAATCATTCCATCCCTATCTTTGGTGTACCGTTCTTGAAAGAGAGCGGTGCCACCCTTGACTTTTCTGCGGGTTGTGTCCTCCTACCCAATAAGGTGCCCTTGCCCACTTGCCACAAGACTATAACTGAAACATCCATCTGCCCCCTCCTTTTATTTTTGATGAATCACTGAGTTGTGCAGGGGATAAGAAAGATGATGGATCATCTGAAGGAGAATAGGAAGAGTACCAGTCAAACGGAGAGGAAAAAGTAGATTCTTGGAGAGACTATGATTCCAAGAGGGAGGAGGACAGCAGTCCTACACATTTTGAGCTGAACTTGATTCGGGACGACATCCCATTATTTTCTTGCATTGAATCATGTAATAAACAAGTTAAGCGTTCCATCTCTTGGGCTGATCCGGACGTCACTGCGGCGACGGAAGTGACGCCGCCCACTTCTAAGATGGTAGAATCTGAAAGCGTTCAATGTTGGCAGTCTCCGACTGTTGCTAAACTTAAACAAGAGAAGCGCCTGCGTGATGCGCGCTCTGCTGCTCTCCGTGGCAAGAGGGCGGAGGTTAGGGGAACACTGGGTGACACCAGTGTTGGCCCTAAAGCCTTCACCTCCCGCCTTCAAGCTACGAGAGACGGGCACTGTAAAAGCTCCTACAGCTGATTTTCTTTTTATCTCTTATTTTGTGAAACTCTCTTTTTCATGCACTTTTTATTTAATTTCTGCACACTTTAAACAATTATAATATAGGTATTTGGTCCAGCTTAAGGACATAAAATAAAAGCGCTGCTGGGAGACAACCCAGATTTGCTGATTTCTGTTTTTCTAACATGTTTCAATTCAGTTTTTATATATTTTTGCTGCTTTTAGATGTGCCGTTTGCAGGTGTGCTTTGTTCTGTGTGATGGAGGAAGCTGCGGATTGCTCACGAATTTAACGCCAATCGTCTGGTATGCTCAATTCTGAGCATTGGGTAACACTTCCCCCCTAGCTTTCAGTTTTTGGGATGTAATGTTGAGATTAAGTCTGGGGGAGAGCACGTTGTTATCCACTTTGCGCACGAGTTGCACCGCATGCTAGAAGAGTTCATTTAAAATGTTTTGTTTATTTTCATTGCACACCACAGCACCCACTTGAGCGCGCTTAGCCGTTGGCACGTCGCGAGTTGAATTTGTCTTTTTGCGTGATTTGGAAAATCATTATGCTGGCTTAGGATTATGAGGCGGAGTAAAATGTTGACTCCTGTAGTGCTCTTAGTTGAGTGCTCATGTCTCGTAGGAATTCGTGTAGATTCAATTTCTTTTTATGCTTTTAGTTTTTATTTTTCTACAAGCGTAAATATTGTTTACTTTACTCAAAATTTGGTGAATCCGGTGCGAATCAAACGGTAGCATAGGAAGGTGTGTAGACGTGCATTAGTCTCGTATTGCCCGAGTCGGGAGGAAGGATTATCTTTCTCGGTGGCTAGAACTTGCCCCAAGCGATTCTTGAAGCATGGGTATACGGTTAGTCAATTGCGTGAATGTGATATAGGCCATCATTTTGGCCCGGTTGAGCCTTTGTGCCCACTCCTATCGCATTATCCTCGTTAGCCCAGTTGTGCCTACCCTTTCTTTGATTCAGCCCCACTATTGTCTCACCAAAGCCCAAAAGCCAATCCTAGTCGCACACCCAAATCTGAGCTTTAGCTGTTTATTATTTTCTTGAGTTGGGTTGTTGATGTGGTGATATGTTTGTGAAGTTGTGGATGTGTCTTATTGTTTATTTACTGAAAATGATAAGAAAAGAAAAGAAAAAAAAATGAGAAAGAGAAAAGAAGTGAGAAGAAAAGAAAAAGATATGAGTTTAAATGAAAAGTTCATTTGTATAAGTATAAGTTTGGGAGTAGGCGGTGCACGCACCCATGTTGTTAAGTCCAAGTCTGGGGGTGTAGTGTACCCGCATGTTTGTGTGGTGATGAGGATAGTTTTCTGTGCTAGCTCATTTGGGTTTAGTGTCTAAGCTGTCACTTTTATCTTTGTTTACCTCACCTAAGCCCAAGCCTCATCTCAAACCTAAAGTCCTATTGATTCATGCATTTGAGTCATACCAGTGCCGTGGAGAGAGTGCGAACGGGCAAGCTTATGGTCACCGACATTGATGGATTTCAATAGAGTTGTCCCGAGCCCCGATCTTTGGCAATGCTCGCCTCAGCGTTCAGTTTACTTTTTTCCTATGTACGACCTTATGATTCACCGTGATTCACTTTTTGAGTAAACGTAATATATAAATACGCTCCTACAAAATTACAAACAAATATGTATAATTAGAAATTTTATCTACTATATTACTACGCACGTGAGCATGCGACTTCGCATGGTACTCAGCTTGATAATTTCTTCGTCAGCTTATGTTTTTCCTGTCCGCGAGAGATGGTTTGCTCGGGATGCGCAAACAGTTAAGTCTGGGGGTGTGATGAGTCCCAAATGTATACACATTTATGGACTCATCTGGGCCAATTTTCTAGTCTATGCACATCACTTTAGACATGTTTTCACTCATATTTGATACTCCATGCTAAGTGCACCTCTAGGCCCGTTTTTGGTGTTATTTCATGTTCTTCATTTTTAGTAGTTTTCATGCATTGTTAAGTGCCACTTTCAGTGGCTGGATTCGTGGTTGTGCTGGAACAGGAGTCGTGCAGGTGTTCCCGGTGCAATTCTGTACAAGAACACTGCGCACGATCACTGGTTCTATTGCGCACGACCACTGGTCATGCGCCGCTGATCGTGTGCGCTTAACCCTATTTTTGAGTTCTGTTTCGGACAGTGCGCACAACCACTTACGATATTGCGCACGACCATCGGTCGTGCGCCACTGTTCGTGCGCACTTAACATCAATTTTTTGAGTTCTGTTTCGACCAGTGCGCATGACCACCTACGATAGTGCGCACGACCAACGGTCGTGCGTCACTGGTCGTGCGAACATGGTATTTTATAAATTTCTTACATTGCAGGCTCCACCCAGGCATGCGCACGATCACAGAACTCCAGCGCGCACGACTACTGGTCGTGTGCCAATGACCGTGCGCAGTATTTATTCCAGCGCCTATATAAGGTCCTGATCCGCAGATTAGGTATAATCCGGTTCTGGGAGCGCGATTTCCAGTCCGTACGCCGCTGTTTTCCACTTCCAGCCACCTCCACCTCATCTTCTCCACAAGGGGAAGTCATCTCCGGCCATTCTAAGCATTCCTCCATCATCCGGAAGCATTCTCCGCCATCCGCAAGCACTCAAGCAAGCCATCTCCAGTTCTGTCCGGTGAGAAGAATAACAATCATGAGGTAGAAGACGACGGAAGCACGTGGAGAGATTGTGACAGTCTCTCAACGCCGGAAGCACAGTCCGCCCGAGCCCGGAGGTAGCTTGACAAACTACCATTCCGGCCGTGAATGGCCGCTAGTCTTCATCCATTGGTTAACTTCTTCTCCCCTTTGTTGTACTTCTTTGAATCATTTAAACTTGAATATCATGATGTTTAGTTTAAATGCAATGGTTGTTTCTTCTCTATTCTTCAGTATTTTCTTGTGATACGTCTCACCTCCACTCACTCACTCACGCACTCATCGTGTTCGATTCGCGTTAGCAAGAGCTAACGGCGATTTGTGAAGAGGTGTTTGCGACCCTCACTCTCCGCACTAGTAATCACTTCATTCACATGCGCACCGACCATCCGCCTCACGAAGCTCGGCATCGCGGCCATTGCACCCATCTCACCTTGCGAAGCGGTGATTTCGACCCGCATTTCTTTTATTGTTGTTAACAGTAGGAAACCAAATCAAACCCCACTTTCTGTGTTCGTTCCCGCTTGTGTAACAATTGTCACACAACGTGATACGTTCACCCAGCCTGCATTCCTCAAGAGACCGACACTCGGGGATCCTATTCCCAATATTTATTACTTGCGCGACCGATGCACTTACTGAATTAATCGCATCAGTTGCCTCCCAACTATTACTTGCACGTGACCGGTGCACTTGTCGTAATCGCATCAAGTTGTTGGCACCGTTGCCGGGGAATGCAGGCGTGATGAGATTCTGGTTGTGAATCGATTATTTTCGATTGAGTCTTTTATTCTTTTTAATTTATGCTTTATCATGCTATATTCTTCTTCTGTATCATGTGGGCGCATTTGAATATCTGATGTCGTTGGTGTGGGGACACATCCCACGCCAGTTATAGGTGTCCCAAAGAGTATGGTGTTGTTCAGAAACCGTACGGAGCCCATAAATCTTTTGGCTCCTCTACTGCGCCTCCGTTGTCACACTTTTACGTGGTTGCCGCACCTTTGGTGTCGGCGAAGCTGGTAAAGCAGTGTTTATTTTGCAAAAGTAGAGAGCATGCCTTGAAGGCCTGTGTTGATTATCTTCGCCAATTGGCGGATGACGATGAGCCGGATACCCGGATCGTCCCATCTTCGAATTCTGCAAGCACAGCCCCTTCCTCTGATTACCTGTCACTTCCACCTTCACTTCTTGAAGGCTCTGGAATCGACACGTGCATCAGTGTCCCTCATGAATCTGTTTCTGATGCGACCACCCTTACCTCTTTGGTTCATGTACCACTTTGCGTGGATTTGTGCCCTTGTGTGGAGAGTGAGCCCGAACTCTTAAGAAGCACGTCTTCTCCCACTACACAAGAAACTACATCTATTTCTGATGTTATCATTGAGGTCAATTTGCAGGATGTTGCAGACCTGCGCAGTGTCGTGTACACTCTCATGGAGGAGGATAGTCTCGATTGTGCTGAAGCAACCGTTTCGGTCCAGTACGAGGAAGTCCAAGTTATAGAGGAGGCCATTGCGTGCGCTGTTTAGTGTAGTGAAATCTTCGATGATATCATCAGTTTGTCATTGCCGCACCCTATGGGGGATGGAGCCAGGATTATCCCCTCATATGAGATTTCTTTTAGTTTTTCTTCCAATTTATTTCCCGACCCCCTTTCTTTATGTACAAGGATGCAGGATGCCCTTCCTCCGGTTGATCAGACCTTATGCATGGAGGAGCCGAAAGCCTGGCGGGATGAGGAAGGTACAGTGAAGGAACATCTTGTTTCCTCATCATCGTTGGTGCTTCCCCTTGAGGATTGGTTACAAGGGGGCAAGCGGTTTTTTCTTTGAAGACATAATAATGGAGGAGAAGAGGAGGGCGAAAAAGGAGGAGATTTGGGGTTGGAGGCTGAGCATCCTACTTAATTTCCACCCCTACTACCAGGTCCCCAGACCTTTTTCTTTCATTAGTTGTTACTACTTCAAATCATCTTATAGCTGATTTGTTTTGAGCTTGTAATAATAATTAGGATTTATTAGCTTTTTATTATTCCTAGACTTTATGAACTTTGCTTAATACGGGTATTTGGTCCACCTTAAGGACGGTAAACAAAAGGGCTTCTTGGGAGACAACCTGTTGGCACCAAAAAATGTACCAACTCCACGATCGCTGAAACTGAGGGATGGGGGGTAAGACAGTTGAATGGCTGGTTACTTTGAGCTGAAGGAAGGTCAATTTTATTGATATAAAGCTTGAGTTACAGCTGAGGTTACAATAGAAAAGTATGAAAGAAACAGCATAAAACATGTAGAAAAAGGGGCCTGAAGGGAGATCGGAGAGGTCTCAGCGGTCACTCAAAGCTGAGACCGCTCAAACCACTGGCTGGGACTGGAAGCTCTCCCAAAAGTCCTCCAACTGGTACCCCTACCCCTCTATTTATAGACGCAGGGGCCTGCCCAAACGGGCAGATCTGGAAAGTAGCGTGCTGCCCGGAACTACTGAGATCGCCTGAGACCGCTACTGAGACCGCTGAGATCGTCAGGATGTGCTGAGATCGTCTGCTGAGACCGCTGAGATCGTCAGGATGTGCTGAGATCGTCTGCTGAGACCGCTGAGATCGTCTGGACGTTCTGCACCTGAACAGATCACACAAACAGGAATTTCAGAGGGGAGACCTCACAGGGGAGATCGCCCAAGGGGCGATCTCACGGGGCGAGATCGCCCAAGGGGCGATCTCACGGGGCGAGATCGCCCAAGGGGCGATCTCACTGGGCGAGATCGCCCAAGGGGCGATCTCCTCCTCGCGGAGGCGAGGTCGCCCAAGGGGGCGACCTCCTCACAGGGGAGATCGCCCAAGGGGCGATCTCACGGGGGGAGATCGCCCAAGGGGCGATCTCCTCCTCGCGGAGGCGAGTTCGCCCAAGGGGGCGACCTCCTCACAGGGGAGATCGCCAAAGGGGCGATCTCAAGGGGGGAGATCGCCCAAGGGGCGATATCCTCCTCGCGGAGGCGAGGTCGCCGAAGGGGGCGACCTCCTCACAGGGGAGATCGCCCAAGGGGCGATCTCACGGGGGGGGGGGGGGGGGGGGGGGGGGGGGGGGGGGGCGAGATCGCCCAAGGGGCGATCTCCTCCTCGCGGAGGCGAGGTCGCCCAAGGGGGCGACCTCCTCACAGGGGAGATCGCCCAAGGGGCGACCTCCTCACAGGGGAGATCGCCCAAGGGGCGATCTCATGGGGGGGAGATCGCCCAAGGGGCGATCTCCTCCTCGCGGAGGCGAGGTCGCCCGAGGGGGCGACCACCTCACAGGGGAGATCGCCCAAGGGGTGATCTCACGGGGGGGGAGATCGCCCAAGGGGCGATCTCCTCCTCGCGGAGGCGAGGTCTCCCAAGGGGGCGACCTCCTCACAGGGGAGATCGCCCAAGGGGCGATCTCACGGGGGGAGATCGCCCAAGGGGCGATCTACTCCTCGCGGAGGCGAGGTCGCCCAAGGGGGCGACCTCCTCACAGTGGAAATCGCCCAAGGGGCGATCTCCTCCTCGCGGAGGCGAGGTCGCCCAATGGGGCGACCTCCTCACAGGGGAGATCGCCCAAGGGGCGATCTCCTCCTCGCGGAGGCGAGGTCGCCCAAGGGGGCGACCCTCCGGGGGAAAAGTCGTGCGGGGCGCGAAGCTCGACCTTTACGAGGAAAGAAAATGCGAGACCACTTGGGCGATGGGGGAACGCCAGGGCTCGGAGAGCTAATTTGAGATGATCGCCGATTTTTGGGTAAACACAACCCATGGAGGAACCATTCGGTTCCAAACTTTTGTTCAGATTTTTGTTTATTATGTTTTGTTATTTGCTTTATGCTAACAGCGCTGGTTTAAGATCTCGCTTAGGGGATGAGGAAGGAGAAATTTAGAGAAGGAATTGCCGCACTTCTGGTATGCTCATTCGTGAGCATAGGTCCACTCTACCCCTATTTTCCTTATTCCTGAATCCTTTATTTGTTATGGCTGTGATCAAGTCTGGGGGAGAGATCGAGTTATGCACGTGCACGCACTTTGCATAGCATGTTAGAATGTGCTGAGTTAGTATTTTCAATTTTGTTGCACACATTGCATACATTTGCACCTAGTTCACGCATACTTGATCACACGCGCTTATTGGGTATTGCTGCGAGGTTCCCCGCTCGTAAGAATTGGATTGTTAGTGTAGGAGTGAGGGGTGGAGAAAAATGTTGACTTGAGTAGTGTTATAGTCGAGTGTTCCCGTCATGCCTAGAAATTCAATTAGAGTAGAATAAAATTCAATGTTATAATTTAATTATTTCTATTATAGTAGTTGCAATTTATTTTACTCTAGTGGTGAATCCGGTGAATCCAACGGTAGCATAGGGTCGAGTGTAGCAGGATTAGTTGTAACTTATTACTAAGGTCGGAAGGAAGGATAACCTTCCTCGGTGGCTAGAACTTGCACTAGGAGACTCTTGAAATGATTGCATTGAATAACTCGTTATAAAGCATGATGTAGGCCGTTTCTTGATCCGTTTGTGCTTTTGAAATCTTAACCAATGTAATCACCCTTGCAAGCCCACTAGAGCCTACCTATCCTTCTTGTTTAGCTCCACTTAAATTTCACCAAAGCCATACGGCCAAACCTATATTCGCACCGACAATTGAGTTTGAAAGAAATTTATATATCTATCACATTTGGTGTTATCTCTGATGTGTATGGTAGTGTTGAGAAAGCTAAAGGAGAGGTTTATAAAGTGCTTACAAAAGATATATATGTCCAGAGGAGAAAAATAATTGTGCAAAAAGAACTTTCAAATGCAATCTCTCGATAAAATAATGTATGGTCACCTTATCACACACCTAGTGTCAAGTTGAAGTCTGGGGGTGTTGTGTGGTTCTTGAATTTGTTGTATTGGTGATTTTATACTCTTGAGCTCAGGTTATGTTGAGTGTGATGCCCATCGTTCTTCTACTTATCTAACCTAAACTCATCCTAAGCCAAATCTTAACCTATAAGTCCTATTGATTTTAGATATGAGTCATCTCATGCAGTGGAGAGAGTGCGCACGTGCAAGCCTATGGACACCGACTTTGATGGATTTCTTAGGAGATTGTCCCATGTTTTGATTCAAGTAATACTCTACTCATTAGTCACACTATTTTCCCTTGTGCGCGACCGAAAGATTAACCGAGATTCACCATCCGAGTAAACTAGATTTCAAATTACTGTTCTATAAATAGTTAAATATAATCTTGAGTTAAATTCTATTCTAAAACATTTCTACGCATGTGAGCATGCGACTTCGCATGGGTCTCTACCGCTAAAACTCACTCTAACACCCGAGTGTTCCAACGAGAGAGCTGAGTAGTTTTCCCGAGACGTGCAAACGGTGAAGTCCGGGGGTGTGATGAGTCCCATTTATACACACTTTTATGGAATCATCCAGGCTAGTTTTCACTCTCATGTGCGTCATTCTCGAGCTATTATTGCATCTATCTCTCTTATGCTCATTCATTCGCACTTGCGTGCTTCGCACTCCTGTTAGGACCATTTTGGTGTGCGTTTGTGCTCCATGTTATTGTGGGGTAAGCACATGGTGCTCCCCAATCCTTTTTCTTTGTCTGATTGGTGTTGGAGGTGTATTCCCAGCTGGATTGCTGTGCTTTCAGGTGGTTGAATCATCTCCTTTTGGCCAGAAATCATGATTGTGTATATCCCACGGTCGTGCATTTTCTTGACGCACGGACGGCTGCGGTCGTGCGCCTTTATCTGGGTAGAAAAATGGTGATCTGAATTTATTCGTGCGTTTTTACGCACGGGCGGATTCGCCCGTGCGCGAAGGAAACGCACGATCGCCTATTTTGATTGATTTTTAGCCAATCTGAATTTGTTCGTGCATTTTTACGCACGGGCGGATTCGCCCGTGCGTGAGCAAAACGCATGGGCGCTGCTGCTTCTTCCTCAAGCCATTTTATTTGTTAAATAACGCACGGGCAACGCACGGTCGTGCGTTCGCCCGTGCATGACTAAATTACTGACTGTTTAGTATTTAAGGTAAGAAATTTGCTGCAATCGGAATCCCCCGCGGGAAAAGCTTCAGAAGCTCGCCACTTTCACCCAGTTCGCCTCTCCACCACCGTTCGACCTAGGAGGAGCTCCGGCAACCATCGTCTTGAAAATCTTTCGCCGAAGCTCCCTCCTTGGCCTCCTCCATCATCCTTGAGCTCATGAACACCATAGACGGAGAGCTTCCGCTGCATTCAAGGTGTCGAACATGAGTTACCTCGAGCTATACCACGAAGAAGATGGGTAATAGTAGAGGAAGGTGACAGCTCCTCTAGACCCCGGACGCCACTGAAGACCGAGCACGGACGAGGCTTGACAACCCTACGATTCCGGCCGAGAATCTTAAGCATAGTCTTCGAGCTTCGGTTTCCTCTTTTCCCCTTCGCTTTGCTTCATATTTTTCCTTGTATGTGTTTGTTATTGTGGATGATGTTCATAAACTTTGTGTTTTAGTTAATATGATTTCATGTTTGTGACATTTTTTGTGGTTTATGAGATTTGAGGAGCGTCGTAGTCCACCATCCACTCCACCGCATTGTAGTGCTCCGCACTAGCAATTGCTAGTTGCGTGTTCCGCGACGAGGTGCCTACGACCCTCATTCTCTAGCCTTCTCATCCACCCACTCACTGAAGCACGGCATCGCGGCCGTTGCATCCATCCCACCTTGCGAAGCGGAGTTTTGACCCGCATTTCTCTTATTTCTGCAATAGCTTAGGACACCAAACACAACATCATTGTTTTTACGTTCTTTTACTCGTTGTAACAATCGCCTCACTCTATTTTCTTGTCACCACAACCTGCATTCCCTGAGAGATCGATATCTAGGGAGTTGCCTCCCAACTATTACTTGCACGCGACCGGTGCACTTGCCGTAATCGCATCAGTGGGCAAGACTTCTGAAAGGATAATTGGTTTGGTAAGATGGTTGAGTTCCTCCGCCTCCAGGTGAGGTAAGCACCTAGGACGTGGACTGGTTCTCTGCCCCCAGTTGGTTTGGTAAGATGGTTGAGTTCCTCCGCCTCCAGGTGAGGTAAGCACCTAGGACATGGACTGGTTCTCTGCCCCCAGTTGGTTTGGTAAGATGGTTGAGTTACTCCGCCTCCAGGTGAGGTAAGCACCTAGGACGTGGACTGGTTCTCTACCCCCAGTTGGTTTGGGAAGATTTTGAGTTCCCTCCATATTAGTTCGAGTTCGACTCGACTAGAGATGTTGAGTTCCCTCGATCTCATGTCGAGTTTGACTCGACTAGAGATGTTTAGTTCCCTCCATCTCAGGTCGAGTTCGACATGACTAGAGATGTTGAGTTCCCTCCATCTCAGGTCGAGTTCGAATCGACTAGAGATGATTATTCCCCTCCATCTCAGGTCAAGTTCAACTTGACAAGAGATGTTGAGTTCCCTCCAATTCAGGTTGAGTTCGACTCGACTAGAGATGTTGAGTTCCCTCCATCTCAGGTCGAGTTCGACTTGAATAGAGATGTTGAGTTCCCCCCATCTCAGGTCGAGTTCAATTCGACTAGAGATTTTGAGTTCCCTCCATCTTAGGTTGAGTTTGACTCGACTAGAGATGTTGAGTTCCCTCCATCTCAGGTCAAGTTTGATTAGATTAGAGATGTTGAGTTCCCTCTATCTCAGGTTGAGTTCAACTCGACTAGAGATGTTGAGTTCCCTCCATCTCAGGTTGAGTTCGACTCAATTAGAGATGTTGAGTTCCCTCCATCTCAGGTTGAGTTTGACTCGACTAGAGATGTTGAGTTCCCTCCATCTCATGTCGAGTTTGACTCGACTAGAGATATTGAGTTCCCTCTAACTCAGGTCGAGTTCGACTCAACTAGAGATGTTGAGTTCCCTCCATCTCAGGTTGAGTTTGACTCGACTAGAGATGTTGAGTTCCATCCATCTCAGGTCGAGTTCGACTCTACTAGAGATGTTGAGTTCCCTCCATCTCAGGTTGTGTTCGACTCGACTAGATATGTTGAGTTACCTCCATCTCAGGTTGAGTTCGACTCGACTAGAGATGTTGAGTTCCATCCATCTCAGGTCGAGTTCGACTCGACTAGAGATGTTGAGTTCCCTCCATCTCAGGTTGAGTTTGACTGGACTAGAGATTTTGAGTTCCCTCCATCTCAGGTCGAGTTCGACTCAACTAGAGATGTTGAGTTCCCTCCATCTCAGGTCGAGTTCGACTTGACTAGAGAAGTTGAGTTCCCTCCATCTCAGGTTGAGTTTGACTCGACTAGAGATGTTGAGTTCCCTCCATCTCAGGTCGGGTTCGACTCGACTAGAGATGTTGAGTTCCCTCAATCGCAGGTCGAGTTCGACTCGACTAGAGATGTTGAGGGAACTCCATCTCTGGTCGAGTTCGACTCGACTAGAGATGTTGAGTTCCCTCTATCATAGGATGAGTTCAACTCGACTAGAGATGTTGAGTTCCCTCCATCCCAGGTCGAGTTCGACTCGACTATAGATGTTGAGTTCACTCCATCTCAGGTTGAGTTCGACTCGACTAGAGATGTCGAGTTCCCTCCATCTCAGGTCAAGTTTGACTCGACTAGAGATGTTGAGTTCCCTCCATCTACGGTTGAGTTCGACTCTAATAGAGATGTTGAGTTCCCTCCATCTCAGGTTGAGTTCGACTCGACTAGAGATGTTAAGTTCCCTCCAACTCAGGTCAAGTTTGACTCCACTAGAGATGTTGAGTTCCCTCCATCTCAGGCCGATTTCGACTCGACTAGAGATGTTGAGTTCCCTCCATCTCAGGTCGAGTTCGACTCGACTAGAGATATTGAGTTCCCTCCATCTCTGGTTGAGTTCGACTCGAATAGAGATGTTGAGTTCCCTTCATCTCAGGTCTAGTTCGACTCGACTAGAGATGCTGAGTTTTCTCCATCTCAGGTCGAGTTCGACTCGACTAGAGATGTTGAGTTCCCTCCCTCTCAGGTCGAGTTCGACTTGACTAGAGTTGTTGAGTTCCCTCCATCTTAGGTTGAGTTCAACTCGACTAGAGATGTTGAGTTCCCTCCATCTCAGGTCAAGTTCGACTCGACTAAAGATGTGGAGTTCCCTCCATCTCAGGTTGAGTTCGACTCGACTAGAGATGTTGAGTTCCCTCCATCTCAGGTTGAGTTCGACTCGATTAGAGATGTTGAGTTCTCTCCATCTCAGGTTGAGTTCGACTTGACTAGAGATGTTGAGTTTCCTCCACCTCTGGTCGTGTTTAGCTTGACCAAAGGTGTTGAGGTTTCTCAACCTCCAGTTGAGCTCGGCTCGCAGGAGGGTTGTTTAATGGACAAAGGTTCGCCTTCCACCTCAGGTCGAGTTCGGCTCGACTAGATGTGTTGATTTTCCTCCACTTCAGGTCGAGTTTAGCTCGACCAAAGGTGTTGAGCTTTCTCCACCTCCAATTGAGCTCGACTCGCAGGGGATTGTTTAAGGGGAAAGGTTCGCCTTCCACCTTAGGCCGAGTTTGGCTCGACTCGGGGTGTTGAGTTTTCCTCCACCTCAGGTCGAGTTTAGCTCGACCAAAGGTGTTGAGCTTTCTCCACCTCTAGTTGAGCTCAGCTCGCAGGAGGGTTGTTAAGTGGAGAAAGGTTCGCCTTCCACCTCAGGTCAAGTTCGGCTCGACTAGAGGTGTTGATTTTTCCTCCACCTGAGGTCGAGTTTAGCTCGACCAAAGGTGTTGAGCTTTCTCCACCTCCAGTTGAGCTCGGCTCGCAGGAGGGATGTTTAGTGGAGAAAGGTTCGCCCTCCACCTCAGGTCGAGTTCGGCTCGACTAGGGGTGTTGAGTTTTCCTCCACCTCAGGTCGAGTTTTGTTCGACCAAAGGTGTTGAGCTTTCTCCACCTCCAGTTGAGCTCGGCTAGCAGGAGGGTTGTTTAGTGGAGAAAGGTTCACCTTCCAATTCAAGTCGGGTTCAGCTGAAAAGCTCGGCAAGAGTAACCCGTTGGCAGGGACCTTCATGGATTACTCTAAAGCCCCACCTACTCGTCAAATAGGTGGGTTGGACTTTCTTTCCGAGCATGAGACAAGCTAGAAAAGAGCGGGGATTGTGTACAACCCTCATATTTGTCAAGTCGGTGTAACCCAGTTCAGATGCGGTTATGGTAGAGAGAGTGGTCGTGACGTAGAAGATCGACTAGCCGA
This sequence comes from Dactylorhiza incarnata, assembly GCA_033032865.1. Lineage (NCBI taxonomy): Eukaryota > Viridiplantae > Streptophyta > Magnoliopsida > Asparagales > Orchidaceae > Dactylorhiza > Dactylorhiza incarnata. The sequence goes on from JAWHQI010000052.1 coordinate 12,335,906, forward strand.
AGGCGGTCAGGACCAAAAGGTTAAGACCCAGGGGCAGGCTTCCTTGGATGAGTGGACCTTGGGTCCGCTCGCCAAAGGCCCCGACCTAGTGGACCATTGGTCCACTCGCCCGAGTGGGGGGCTAGTGGACCTATGGTCCACTCTCCCCAAGCATGTGGGCGAGTGGACCTATGGTCCACTCGCCCCTAGAATGTGGGCGAGTGGACCATAGGTCCACTCGCCCCAGGAAGCTGGGCAAGTGGACCAATGATCCACTCGCCCGTGGGGTTGAGTGGACCATAAGGTCCACTCGCCCAGTCTGGGTGGTGGACCTTTAGTGCACTATCCTGACTCCCGACGAGGGGGGAGTGGCCCCCGTTCCTGCGTTGATCGTTCATGTTTGGAGTCGAGTTGCGGATAGCAGAATTGTGGCTATCCGTAGCCTGATTTTGGGAAGTTTATAAATAGACCCCCATGGGCACCTTGGGAAGGGGGGTGGTCTCTCCTCTCCCTCGCGTGTGCCTTGTGAGCAGGCCCTACCCCCTCCCCCTGTCAATGAAGGTTGGTGGTGAGGTGAGCCTTAGTGCCCTCCAAGGTGCCTAGGTTCAGCATTGGCTTGGGAGAGGAAGTTCTTTGTGAGCTTCCGGGTGTGCGGTGGGACCTCCACACTGCAGCTTAAGGGGGTTCATTTTTTTTGGACTCGAGTTTTCTTCAAGGGCAAGGTCTTTCGGTTCTCAGCAAATGGTCAAGGGTTCTAGCTCGGGTCAAGTAAGGGTTAGTTGCATCCCCCTTTCGAACGTCGAGACCAGTTTTCTGGTTTCAACATATACAAACTTATAAGTTAGGGGATCTGGCACTAAGGTAAACACATTGTATAAAAGAGCTCATAGTAATTTATATATGAGGTCTTATTTATGAAAAGATGTCATACTATGATTTGTAATGTAATGATGCAAATCACACACTCGACTCTGTACGTATAGACATTTTTGTTAGTCCCTCTGTTCGAGTGTGTCAACTTAAATACCCCATTGAGGCAAATAGGGCAGTGGATCGGGCAGGTCTACTTCTAGGCACCTTTCACTATCTCCCAGCCTAGACCATATGTACGCCCCTAAGAACACACAGGGTATCCGCGTACTATCTAATAAGAACCACCTCTATCCCACTTTTCGAGTCTCCCCTCTGGTACACCCCGTTGAGGCTAATAGGGGCAGTGGATCCGGTCATCCACTTCTAGGCTAGTATGACACCTCCCAGCCTAGACCATATGTGTGACCCTAAGAACACACAGGGTATCTGCGTACTAACTGGTATTAAACATCTCATAATTATATTTCTCTGATCCTACAGCTCGCCATACTGTCCAGTCCTTCTTAGATAACATCGAGCCTACCGCTCGCAGGACTAACCCATCCTGATATCATAATTTTCCCCAGCCTTCAGCTCGCAGGACTTCTAACCCTTGTACCATTCCATCCCAAATTTGGGGCAAGGTTTACATTATCAAATTCTCCTACTTAGACTACTCTTGTCTATCAATTAGTTATACTTAGAAGTTTAGGGTGAATTCAGGACTAACCAAGGGCTACCCGGTGAAGGGCTCGCCGCGGTACGAGGGAATACATTGGGTTGAAGCCCAAATCCCCCTTTCTAGGATATTTACTCTTATTGATATCTACCCATTCTTTTATACACACTTCCTCTCTAGTTACTCTAAAATCCTAATGTGGTTTACAAATAGACCGAACAGATGAGTGTCGATGCTTAATTGAATATCAAACCCTACCTTTCTTAGTGATCGACTATTTTTTCATGTCATCACTCAATCCCCACTCAATGGTACCAAAATCATACACCAATCAAGACTTATACTTGCTGACTTGTCATTCCTCACATCTCCTATCATATCATTGTCAATTCCTGAATTGATAGTTTTACTAAACGCACCCCAACCCCTATTGCTAGTATATGCCCCTAATGGTTTATCCTTCAATCAATCTATGCATATACAAAAACCAGGGAGTTACTAACTCTAGGTGTGGTGACCAGAGGGGGTCTAACAAAATATTTCAATTTTACTATTCGCAGACCAATTTACCCTTGTGAAACCACATGTCTTAAAAGGGTGACTATATGATCTCCCAACTAATATGTGCCCAATTTAGTTCCAGAAGATGTATGGTTATCATATTTCAGATTTTTAATTTTTCATATAACAAAATCATATATAGGTCTATTTAAAAAATTCTTATTATTCCGGGAATGACTAGATTTGAACATGATATACCATTAGTCATTGGCCAATAAATCTAAATAAAATTCCAGAAGTTAGTTATGGTCCAAAATGAAGTTCAGAAGAATTTCATAATTTTTCAGGATCTTGTGGGCATTAAAAATGCATAAATACAAATATTGAATATTTGTACTTTTGAACATGAAGTACACTAAGTAGCAATCCAAATATTGTAATTAAATTACCAGAGCTACAAAATGCTATAATTAGTGATCATCTAAAAGATTGGAATTTTTCAAGCTATGTTAAACATGATTAATTGCTAAATCAATAATTAACATAATTCCAATAATTGCAATAATCAGAGAAACATGCTTCTAAAAATTCTCAAGAAATTTCCAGAGGTGTATAATTGTCTAGCAGTACAATTGACAGAGACCTAGATTTTTTCTCAATTATTTGGTCCCAAATATTTCCTTTATTTAAAATGTGATAATTGAAATATTCCCTTACACTTTAGAAAAAACTTTTCCAAAACTCCTCACAAAATTACCAGAGGTGTATTTCCTCATGAGTGTTCATATTCCAAAGTTTTGGATTTTTCTAAAAGCTTTGCCCACAGTTTTTTTTTTAATTTGCTTATGTGACAAATCTATTTAAATTTGATACTTAGGGGAATTTTATTCCAAAAATTCCAAAATTTCTAGGGGACATGTATTTCCTCATATTCCATGCATGAACACATTATCCCTCATATGCAGCAAGTGATTTGAGTTAGATTCTCAAAATATGGTTTTAGTGCTATTAGCACACCATTCCCCATTCTACATGAAACTTACATGTGGGATTCCCTCACATGTACTAAGGCAAATGTCCCCAAATGTTTACCAGAAATCTATATTAACCCTTACCACCAACTAACAAAATTTGGAGTCATTATGATTTACACAGCCATGTGTAATACATATACATGCTTTATCAATTAATTATAAAAACCATGGGGAAGTGTTTTCCAAAAATATTCATTTTTGGTCAGAGGGTGTAATTGGGTATATAATACCTATGTTTAAAATTTCAAACTTATTCTCCAAAGGGTTTGGGAAGAATTTACAAAATACACACTATGTCATATTATTAAAATTTCTCATACTAGGCTTCATTTGCATGTGGATAGATCCACATGCATGGGTCCAAACGGACCAAATTTTTTGATATGGACTACTTATGGTCTACTTAACTTGCCACCAAAAATTTGGGTCAAGATGAGTTGATTTAACCCTAAAAATCTAGACCCACATTATAGTGCTATATGCACACCAAAACTTTCCCCTTGCATGGATGAGGAATACACCAACATGCACAGGTCCAAATGACCTTTTATTTTGGTCAGAGATTAAGCATAATCAAATTATCCATGTGCCCAAAATTTGGGTTATTTTGAATTGATTTAACCATGTAAATCTACTATTACATTGAGGAAATAATTTTTAATTTAATCAATTAATTAGGATTTTAATTCCCAAAAATCCTAATTTTCTTTGAGGTGATGTATTATGTCATAACAAAGATGTGGCCAAAATACTAGAGGCTAAGATCAAGCCAGATGTGTCAAATGCACAAAATTCCCTTTTTGGCTACATGCACACCATAATACATATCATGCAAAGACATGCAAGTGGAATAACCCAACATAAAGTAATTCAATTGCACTCAAATTTCAACAAGGTCAACTAATGACCTAATAAGCATGCCACCCAAATTTGGAGTCATTTTGAGTTGTCCAAATCCTTAAATCACATTAATTTGATAAATCAAATTATGAACAAAACTATAGCAAAATATTCTCCTAAAACTCTTATTTTTGGGCAGAAGGTATCCTAGGACACATGAATACATGGCCCAAATTTCAGCTTCATTGGATTTACCATCTAAGACATATTTACAAACTAATCTTTGTCCTATACTAGGACCAGTCCCACCCAAAGTGACCTACAAGGGGTTGTGATGCTCCAAATGATTTGAATCAAGTTCCTACAGAAAGTAGACTCATAGATCTACAAGTGTTATTTCAATTAACTTTTCCTAATTTGGCACTTAAGGGTTTCAATTTTAAGGAGCAAAAACCCCATTTCTATGTGACAAAATATGCATTTTTTTATATCGGCCTGCAGATAGCCATCAAAGACAAACCCGATGGCCAGGGGCTCGTCTTCTTCCTTGAGCCGACGACCCTGGTTTCACAGAGTTGTGATTCCTTGCGGGGCAATTTTTCGGAGGCTGAGCCACCTCCTTTGACGGCCACCGCCATCACCACCTACGTTGAGGTGGTGGCTATCGCCTGACGACTGCTTTGACATCGGATGATCTATTTCCGGCGAACCCAACATGCTCCAAATTCATGGGAATTCTCTCCAAATCTCTCACTTTATCCAGCACTTTTGAGCCCGATTTGTCCACCTAATCATCTAGGATACTAGCACAAGGGGAGAGGCGGAGAAACCGAACCTTGATAGGGCTTGAGGACGGCTATTCCTTTGGCCAACCATGGTGATGATTCTCTCTAGCGACCATGCTCGATCCAGTAATCCTACATCTAAAGCATTTCTCCAGGTGGCTGGCTTGACTCCTTGTGAGTTGGGGAAGGTGAAGAAAGGGTTGCTAGGGGATGAGGTGTAGTGTATTATAGTTCCCATATGGAGAGGCTCGGCCAAGGAAAATTTGGAGCTTTCCTTTTGATGGCAGTCGACTGGAATTAACGGGAGACCAGTCCCAATGCATGGGGAAGACCTTGGCTACCAATGGAAATGAAGAGGAGGTGTCAATTGGCATGCATTCCCCATTTTCCTCCTCTTTCTCCTCCAATTTGATGATTTCCCCCTTTTGACCTCCATGGAAATTCTCTATTAAAATTCAGAGGGTATTATGGGACAATTTGTGTCATGGGCCTACTGGGTGGGCTTTGGAATAAGGCTTAGACCAATTGGATTTAATTTAGGGCTCATAATTTCATAATTAGGGATAACTTTGACCAAGGTTGACTTTATAGTTGACTTGGTCAATTTGATGGGTTGACTAGTCCAATGTGTTGGTCTTGAGTCCCTTGATACCACCCAATGATGATTGGGCCATGATGATGCCCTAATTGGGCCAATTTAGCCAATATGTGTGATTTTGACCAAAATTTGGGGGAAAGTTGACTTCGTCAAATTGGAAAAATTGATGATCTCTTGATGGGGCTTTTGGGTCCATTGGGTCCCATATGATGTTATAAGACTAGGAGTGAGGTCAATTTCATGTTTTGGAGATTAATTGGACCCATTGGTGAAGGATTGACCTATGTTGACCTAAGTGTACTTTGGTCAATTTGGGCCAATTGGTAACCCCATGTTGGGGCTTTTGGGTTCATTGCGCCCCAATTAGGGTTTTTAATACAGTGGTGGGGTCAATTTGATCATATGAAGTCTAATTGACCCAATTTGAGTTGAATTAACCTATGTTAACCTAAAGGGTACTTGGTCAATTTGGCCCAATTGGTGATCCCATTATGGGGATTTTGGGTCACTTCAGACACTCTTAGGGTTAGGGACCTATTGGTAAGCTCAACTTGAGTTGGTGAGTCCAATTTGAAGTAAATTGGCCTAGGTTGACATGTGTACTTTTGGGGTGCTTACAACAATTTTCCTAAGTTCAAGTTAACCTAGGGTCGTACAATGACCACTACTCACTACTCAAATCCTAACCCTAACACAAGGGGTCTGGAAGGAATAAGGATGTTACACTCAATGAAAGTTCTGGTCTACGAGGTTTTATGCTTAATGAAAGTAATGAATTTCTAAAGAGGTTTAGATGGTACTTAAGGCGAAGAGTTCTGGGTATTGTTGTTGCATGGGGTTCATCAGCTCCCATGTGTGCTCCTCTTATCCATGATTGGAAAAGAATACCTCGACCAAGGGAACCTTCTTCTTCTGTAGGACTCAGACGGCGGTTTTATTGGTACGAATTGGTTCCAAACGGGCTGTACGATCGGAATCTATTGGCCCATTGCAGTAATGATCTGTTGCTCCGGCCAAAGGAGAGCTATCGTAATCGAGTAGACATGAAAAACAATGTGCAATCCTACAAATTCCGATGGCAGTTACAGTTTATAAGCCAAGGGGCCGATCCGCTCCGGGATCCTATAAGGCCCCATGTATGTCAGACTGAGCTTCTTTTGACTCCGTACCTATGTGAATCTTTGTGTCAGATGTATTTTCAAAAGCACTTTGTCTCTTCCCTGGAATTCTACCTTACGATGTTGCGCAACGTAATATTTAGAGTGTCTGCTCTGTGCTTCCAACGTCCAATCCCGTATCAGTGGCATCTGGGCGACCATGTCCTCTATATATCCTGACCATAGTGCCTTCGGGTCTTCATCTTGAATTCATGAAAGTGGAGCCCTACACTTCCTCCCATATATGGCCTCATAAGGAGATCTCAATAAATCCATTAGTTTTCTTGTAATTTCATCGTGTGTGCTTGGACAATAAAAATTTGTTCCCCCATTATCACAAATCTTCCTAATGGTGATTATGTTGTCTCTTAAACATACGTGTTCCGATCCTTGATGCTATCTAGTTGAAGGATCATACATAATGTATACATCTTCGATATATTGTCCGCCAGTTTCAGATTCTCTGGGGTTATTATACCTATAATGTCATGTTATAGCAATTTAAACTTAATTGTTCAAACATCATAAATATCACTACCTGTCTTCAAGTATAAAGTTATGCAATTACTCCACCTTATGATGTCACCTTTTTTTAATCTGCAAGTTTCCAATGTAATGAATTATTCAAATTGAAAGGCTTGACTTTTGATTGAGTAAACCATATATGAATATGCTTCGAAAGCACTGAAATGCAGAAATCTCAGCTATAATTCTAACTTACAGGGACCTGGTTCCAATCCATATATCCCATGACGCGATCTTTTTGTCCCAAGCAACTAGCTTGACAAACCTATGTTTTTAACGATTCGACTAAATTCAGATACTTGTTCGACCAACGATATTGCACTATTTGCCCCGACCATATAACAGATCATCATCTCTTAATTGAGGAGGTAAATATATGGTACCACACCTCGCATGGGATTATTTACATTTGTTCATCTCTTAAGATCACGGGGACCTATTTCCCATTTCATACCTATCTAGTCCATATCATACTTAAACCTGCACTAAGTTCATAATTCATGTCGATACTCTCTTGCGCTTTTCATGGGTTTATTAATCAAATACATAACCTACAATTAAGTCACAAATCGTATGTTACAACAATTGAGTTAAGATGGTAGAGCGTCTAGGAATATACTTGTTGCGGAAATAATTATCGCATCACCTTAATTGTATTTAAAACTCTTTCTATTACCAATGTCGCCTCGAATTTAGGTCTTTTTAAAAGAAATTTGAAAGATTATGGGTTGTCTATAAACTACACCTAGAGGGGGGGGGGGGGGGGTGATTAGGTGTTTTCAATTTCTTTGCTACTTTAAAGGTTTATCAATCACAACGCACAAGCATCACAAAAAACACACAATGATTTATAGTGGTTCCCAACTAGACAATGTGTCTAGAGGTAGTCCACTGTACCTCCCGCCTATCTAGCAGTGTGCTAGATTAGGCAACTTCACCAACTAAGATCTTTTCACTATAATCAGATCTTACAAATCAGGTTCACACAGAACCCTACAAAGCTCAGACTTTACAAGTCCTACAAACTCAGATCTTCAATAAGATCCTACCACAACTCAGGTTCACTAAGAACCCTACCAACTCAGATCTATCACTAGATCCTACCAGCTCAGACTCACAAAGAGCCCTACAAAGTAATACTGAGATGTTGTTGTAGATGAGAAGACTTCAGAAATTGAAAACTTGAATTACAAATCTTCTTCTTCATGTAGCAATAGGCCCAAAGATCTTGTGGATCAATTAGCCTTACTTTAGAATCTTCTGTAGATCTTCACAGCACAACATCAATGAAGGCTTCTTCTTTTCAATGATTCTTTTCTTTATCTCTTCAGGAATATGTGTGAGAATTAAACTTAGAGAGAATACCGAGAAGTATGTTCTATATATAAAATTATTTCCTTTTATATGCTCTGTAATTTTGCATAGAACCCCTTCTTTATTATTCCGTAATCAATTTCCCATTTGAAATCGTATTGCAGACTTGGCAATTATAATTACTAGCCTTTCTTGGAACTTGCAGAATATATAAATAATAAATCTCTTTCTTAAATACTATGTAACGGCTATATTCTGTAGAGAATATATCATTTACTGCTCCTTGATTTGTGTTCAAGATAGGTGGCGTGCACATGTCCTGAATATTCATTTCCAAGAATGTCTACGCATTAAATGCTGCTCTACAACTTGTCAAGACAATGTTGTTCCTTCAAGACGATGTCGTCTTAATCAGTGTATATGACATATATACTTCACGACGATATCGTCGATATACATCCTCCATCACAGCTCTACTTCATATCATAACGATATTACTTCTTCTAGACGACATCATCGAGATGTTACTTTCATTTGGACTTAGACTTGTTTTTCAAGCTGACTGTCTTTGTTCAAGACGATGTCATCTTAATCTTCTAGACGACATGAGGACATCAACTGTTTGTTTGTTCTTCATGACCCTTCCTTCATGACTTAATGAGTCAAGTCACTCAGCCTTCAAGGTTGAACTTCTTCTTTAAGACGATATCGTAGAGACATCTTAGCTTTATCTGCGATAAGCTTTCTTCAAGGCAATGTCGTCGATATTTGAACTTTGCTTTCTCGACGATAAGCATTCTTCAAAACAATATCATTATCATATGACCTTACTTTATCTATGACAAGCTTTCTAAAATCTTCAATACGATGTGTGTTCATCAAGACGATATCGTCGAAACTATTTTGACGTTATGATACTTTTCTCCACGATTCTTCTGTTGAGTCTTGAGACGATATTTTACTTAGATAATTTTATTGTCTATATATATTGATGATATAACATGGAAGCATCTGTCATAACATGAACTTAAACATTACATCAAAGAAAACTTAGCTTATCTATACTTGTGTTCATTCTTCAAATCAAGAGACATTGAAGACACAATACCCAACAATCTCCCCCTATTTGAAGAAGCCAGAACTTACAAGTATAGATAAGCCTTACTAACAAATACTATGATTGACAATAAATTAGGCATTTGGCCACTGCATATATTAATAACAATCCAATACATTAAAATTATATATTTGATACAAAAATGTAAAGCATAGGGGTGTGCAAGTGATTTCTAGAATCCTTCATTTTTTCAATCCTTTTGAACATCCTTGCCTTTTCCAGAAGGTCCTGCTTTCTTTGACTGCTCAGCTTTAGCCTATTTCTGCTTTTGTCTTTCAAAGTAGTTATAGTGCTTGGGGTGATATCTGAGAGGTGCATGTGCAGGTACTGATGTATCTCCCCTTTTGATCTTGTTCCAATATTCCCTTCTACCAGCTTCACACATTTCATATTTTTGTCATTCTTCTGATCTGTAGATGGTGCCCTATCATGCTTTCCTTGTTGAAATAGGTTCCAGGTGTTTAGAATGATATCTCTAGAGCAAGGGCTCCATTCATCAAAGTTTGGATTTCTATTTATCACTTCCATTTTCCTCTTTTTAGCTTCTTGTTCTTCAGGGTCAACAAAGTGCCTTTTGCTTTCCCTGATTTGCCTACTTCCACTTGCAGGCTCATCAAAAAAAATACTCTTGATAGCTCTCAGGCTCTTGATACTGTTCTTCAGGGGCTTCAAGCATTTTACTTTGAGGAGGTTCTGCAGGGAGATTGCCTTCAGGAATTGGATGTTGATAGGCAATCCCATAGTTAATAGGTTCAAGCTCCATGGATAACCTGACTTCATTTGCTAGCCACATGGCATGGTGGTTTGACATTATCTCCCCCTTTCTGGCTTCTAAAAATATTTCTTTAGAGATGGATGCCTGAAAAGCTTGAAGTTGTCTAGCCAGGAGGTTGTTCTGATTACCAATGGCATCCATAAAGGTTCCCTGAGATGCCCTAACAACTTGATGGAAAGAATTTGACAGATGATCTTGGGTTACTTGAAACTGGTGCAACAATGTTTCAAATACATTTTCCACAAGCTCCTGAGTTACTTGAGCATAAGAGGATATTCTTTGAAGGACAGTGTTGATGGCATCTTCAAAATCAGGGAAAGTAACATCTTGGTTCTGGTTGATGGACTGTTGATTGTCTCTTAGGGTAGATAATCTATCAAGCACAATGTTTAGTTGTTGTCCAATTAGATGGGTAGCTTGATTTATATTGGCTATTTTAGTCCTAGTATTTTCCACAACATTTGCAGCAGTCTGATATACTTTGGAGTTTTGATGGTTTATGTGGTTGATATCTTCTTGTAGGGCATCTATCCTGGCAGAGAGATCATTTCTGCAGCCTGTGATATCCTGATTTACATAGGCTTCAAAGCTTTCTCTTTGTCTATCCAATAGACTTTCCATTTGTGACAACAAATTAGGTGATGGAACTGTGGGAGCTGTGTTGGGTAGAGAATGTGGTTCTATTAAAATTTTTGAAAGACCGTTTAGGAGTAAGCAGGAGTTGTATCAACTGAGTTAAAGCCAAACAACCACAATACCACACAGCAACACAAGAAACTTTATTGAAATACAATCTTCATTTACATTGCGAGGCATACATGGCGAGACATGATTCATCAGAATCACGGAGACAAGAAGAACAAAACACACCAAAAAGAAATCTGGCGGCTAGACAAGCTGAGACCGCACAGACCGCTCGACTCCAGAAGTCGCCCGGCTTGTCCTGAGATCGCGCGAACAGAAAAACAGACAAGCCATCTGCACTACAAGACCGACACCTCAGACCGCACGAACTGGAGCTTATTGGAACGAAGAACTGAAGCTGTCGCCAGACCGCAACTCAGATCGCCTAACCGCTGAAGGTCGCCTGATCGCTGAGCTCGCTGCGAACAGAACAAGAACAAACATAAACTAGTTCATAGACAGACCGCTGCCGAACTGCTTATTCAAGCCGCTGGGAATCACCAAGGAAGAAGACCGCAACCTGCTGATCGCAAACCTGCGAACACAACAAATAGTTAGCTCGCTTCCAAGACCGCCCGACCTCAAGGTGAGACCGCACGAATTAATCCAGGCTTAGTTCTTACAGTTCTTGTTAGGAATGACGGGCCCTGCACCTCTATTTATAGGCGGGTAGACGGATGTCATCACCGCACAGGAGAGATACAATCACCACCCGTCAGATCGCCAGCTGTCTCATAAGGCAGACCGCGCGATCAGACCTCTTGGACGAACACCCGACCAAGACGCAGATCAGCAGACAAGGTCGCGAACAGGTCGCGCGAACACGAGACCGCGCACAACTCGCGCGGTCACAAAGGTACTCCTTCCTTAGACCACCAGGAGCAAACCAAGAACAATCTGACCGACTTCAGACAAGTTGCCAGATCGCCAAGACAGACCGCCCGGATAGACGGTCAAATAAGAACAACCCGCCCGGTCTTCCAACAAGGAAGACAGGTCAACTAGCAGACCTACTCGGGAACAAGCCATAGCTACAAAGAATAGACCGACAGAACCAGCAGTCCGCCAGAACAGACCGGCAAGATATAAACACAAGCCGCGCGGTCTTGGCGGTCTCCCAAAACAGACCGCCCGGTCTCCTCCACTTCACTTCAAAATTTCAACACTCCCCCTTGAAGTGGGAAGTGGAGACTAGCCCGAGTAAACTCCGCAACCGTGTAAACGGTCCCTTCGCCAGCGGCTTTGTGAAGATGTCTGCAACATTGTCCGCACTCCGAACATGCTCGACCATAAGAGATCCTCCCAACACCTTTTCACGAATGAAATGGTGCTCAATCTCAATATGCTTGGTCCTTGCGTGACAAACTGGATTATTAACCAGCTTGAGAGCACTCTCATTGTCCCCGCGTAGCATAGTGGGACCTTGAACCTCCTCATGAACGTCCTCCACCAACCTCCTGAGCCAAACAACTTCCTGAGCTGCCAAGGCCGAAGCCTTGTACTCCGCTTCCGTGGTAGATACAGACACCGAGTCTTGCTTCTTGCTGCACCAAGAGATAGCTGTGGGGCCCGTCATAAAGACATAACCAGATGTTGATCTCCGATCATCCACCTCTCCCCCATAATCAGCATCCATGAAACCATGCAACTCCAAGCTTGACCCTCTCCTATATAGGAGACCCAAATCAGAGGTCGACTTCACATACTTCAAGATGCCTTTTGCCGCCAGAAGATGAGGTTTTCATGGTTCCGCCATGTACCGACTCACCTTGTCAACTGCATAAGCAATATCTGGCCTTGTGATCGTCAAGTAGATCAAACTCCCAACCAGAGCTCAGAACACCAACGGTTCAGATAAAACTCTCCCCTCATCCTTCCGAAGCTTATGATGTTGCTCCAGAGGTATAAAGCTGCTCTTCCCTTACTCCATGCCGAATCGCTGAACAATCTGCTCCGCATAGCCAGCCTGAGAAATGAGCACTCTTCTCTCCCACCTCTGCACCTCGAGTCCAAGGAAATGGTGGAGCTCCCCCAGATCCTTCATCTCGAATCTGATAGCAAGCTCAACCCTGAGTCTTGCAACAGCTTCCTTTGAGTTCCCGGTGACAATCATGTCATCCACATACAGCAGCACAATCACCCGAAGCACCCCCTCCTTCTTGATAAACAAGCTAGAATCAGAGTCTGAAGCAAAGAATCCGCAGAATAAGAGATACTCTGCAATCTTCCCGTACCACGCTCGAGGCGCTTGCTTCAACCCATACAGGGCCTTCTTCAACTTACAAACGTAGTCCGGATACTCCTTCGAGATGAAGCCTTGCGGTTGGATCATGAAGATATCCTTGTCAATCTCACCGTATAAGAAGGCATTCTTCACGTCGAGTTGCCAAATCTCCCAACCACTTGAAGTCGCCAAGGCAATAACAAATCGAACCGAAGTCATTTTTGCCACTGGACTAAACGTCTCATCATAATCTTCTATGTACTGCCGTGAGAACCCGCGAGCTACAAGGCGAGATTTGTACCGCTCGATACTACCGTCAGCTTTCTTCTTGAGCTTGTAGACCCATTTGCATGTCACAGGAGTGGTGCCCTTGGGCTTGGGCATAAGAGACCAGGTCTCATTCTTCTCGAGAGCTGCCATCTCTTCTTGCATAGCAATGTCCCACTCCTTCACGCCTCTGGCCTTCTCAAAGCTCGACGGCTCCCTCTCATCCAGGGGACCAGCAAAGAAACATGAAACAAAGTTCACCATGTTCCCTCCTGTGTATCGATCTGGTGGTTGAATAGTCCTCTTCGACCTCCTAAGAGGTTGCTCCTGACTAACCACCTCCTCAGCTGCATCTTCAGAACTAGCTCCTCTCCCAGGCAAATTTGGAGCATCGCTCCCCCTGCTTCCAGAACCTGAAGCCTCCATCTCAGAGCTTGACACAGCTGGAGCTCCTGGTGAAACAGGCAACTCCACTTGAAGACTTCCCGCAGCTTTTCCTCCTTCATCAACCCTGCCCTCCGGTAGCTCAACTCCTGAACTCCCCTTGTAGGAAGTCACTTCATCGAACACCACATCCCGAGAAACAATTGACCTCCGTGTCTCAGGATCCATGCATCTCCATCCCTTCTTCCTCTCATCATACCCAACAAAGACTAGCTTCCTTGCTTTCGCATCTAGCTTTGTCCGAAGAGCATCAAGAATATGCACATAGCAGGTTGACCTGAACACCCGAAGGTGTGCAACACTCGGCTTCTCCTTGAACATCAATTCGTGAGGGGTCTTCATGTTGATAGGACTTAAAGGCAACCTGTTGATGACATAAGCTGCACAAGATATTCCCTCCGCCCAGAAGAACTTTGGGATACTCTTAGCATGAAGCCAGCATTTGCAAGTTTCCGTCAGATGACGGATCTTCCTCTCGGCAATGCCATTCTGTTGTGGAGTATGGGCACAAGTAAGCTCTCTCCTGATGCCATGCTTCCTGCAAAAACTTGAGAACTCACCAGAGGTGAACTCCCCACCATTGTCATTTCTAAGTTTTTTAACCCGCAGGCCTAGCCGGCCTTCAACCAGCTCCTTGAACTCCACATATTTTGCAAATGCATCCGACTTCTCCTTCAAAAAATATACCCAGACATATCTGGTGTAATCGTCAATCAACACCAACATGTATCTGTTGCCTCCAAGGCTTGGGGTGGCAGTCGGTCCCATCAGATCACCGTGGATGCACTCCAACGGCACTTTGCACCTTATTTGCGATTTGTCAAATGGAAGTCGATGAGACTTACCAAACTGACATCCTTCGCAGACATGACCGTCTCCATAGGAGGACAAGCTAGGCAAGCCATTGACAAGGCCCCTTACCGCCATAGCCTTCAATTTGTCCATGCCTACATGCCCCAACCTTTCATGCCAGATGGCCGCGCCATCATTGGTCCTCATCTTATCAACATAGGTACTTGTCGATAAAACAAACAAGTCCTTCACCCTCTTGCCGATATGAATAACATCTCTCTTTATCTCTGGTTGAATTTTAAGAAACTTCACTTCTGTTGGGCCAAACAGAACGTGCTAACCGGCGTCGACCGCATTGGTCAGAGAGAAGAGATTTTTCTTCATACCAGGCACGTGATAAACACTCCTCAACGTGAGTGGACCCTTATTACTGCTCAGAGAGACAACACCTTCGTGTTCTACTGGAAGAATAGAATTATCAGCCGTAATGATAGCATTGTTACCTGAGTAAGGCGCCAAAGAAGAGAACTTTGATCCATCCCCGGTGAAGTGATGCCCATACCCTGAATCAACAATCCAGTCCTCATCATAGTTGATGGAAGCCAAGGCCTTAACGGCCATCACCGTTATATTAGACACAAAGGCTCCTCCCCATCCAACTTCATCAGACTTTGGCATCTCCTTATCCACTGCATGTCCCGGCTGAAGATTCACCCGACAATCTTTCTTGAAGTGCCCGGTCTTATTGCATCTAAAGCACCTCGGTCCCTCTCCTTTCTTCTTCCCATCAGACTTAGGGGCATAACCTCTATCTTGCTGACCTGAAGTGGAGGGTCCATCATGACCCGACTTCTTCTTCTCCCATTTCTTCTTCTTCTTCCCAGAGAACATCACATCACTTTCTCCCCCGGAGATAGAAACCCACGCCATCTGTCTTGCTAAACTTTATTGCGAAGCAAGAAGGTTCTCCACCTCCAACAACGACGATTGATTTGCCCAACCCTGAACTAAATTCACAAAGGAAAGATACTCCTTCAGCAACCCGCGGATGATATGCCTCTTCAGTTTTGCCTCAGAGATAGGCTCATCAGGGTCCAACGCAGAAATCTCTGCCGTGAGGTTCTTCATTTTGATAAAGAAGGTGGAAATAGAAAGATCACCTTGATAGGCTTTCGCCAACTCATTTTCAAGATAATGTAGCCTCGCTACATTCTTCTTATTGAACAACCCATCCAAGGATGTCCAAATCTCAGCAGCAGATTTACATCCAATGATGTGATCAAATAGCTCTGGTGAGATAGCCCTCTTGAGTGTGAACTCTGCCTTTGCATTAGTCCTCCTCCAAAGTCTCACCTCTGCCATGTTATCTCCTGCTAGCTGAACTTCCTGTGTGTCTTCTCCTCCAACTAACTCCCATAGATCCTCGCCAAGCAAGTAACTCTCCATACATGACTTCCATTTTTTAAAGTTAGTCGATGTGAGGAGTTCAATACCAAGACCTCTTGCGTATCCACCTTCCATGGCAATCTATGTTGTCTCTTTTTCATAAAGACGATGACAACTCAAGTTGATCACTGCTTATCCACTCCAACAACCTACCTCTGATACCATGTTAAAATTTTTGAAAGACCGTTTAGGAGTAAGCAGGAGTTGTATCAACTGAGTTAAAGCCAAACAACCACAATACCACACAACAACACAAGAAACTTTATTGAAACACAATCTTCATTTACATTGCGAGGCATACATGGCGAGACATGATTCATCAGAATCACGAAGACGAGAAGAACAAAACACACCAAAAAGAAATCTGGCGGCTAGACAAGATGAGACCGCACAGACCGCTCGACTCCAGAAGTCGCCCGTCTTGTCCTGAGATCGCGCGAACAGAAAAACAGACAAGACGTCTGCACTGCAAGACCGACACCTCAGACCGCACGAACTGGAGCTTATTGGAACAAAGAACTGAAGCTGTCGCCAGACCGCAACTCAGATCGCTGATACGTTTTTTTCTCTCTCTTTGAAAGAGAGAAGAAAGAGAAGAAAGCTCTTTCTTTCTTTTCGATTCAACCTTGGGCGGACGTTTTCGAAGAGTCCCGCGAGTAATTCTACTTTGAGGAATTACCCGTTATCCTATCGAAGGATAGAAGTAACGGACTCTTTCTCTTTCGAAATATCGAGGATTACTCCTCGGCCGCGTCCTCTGAAGGCTAAATTAAAAGATTGAAAAAGGGCTTTATGTTGAAATTAAAATTGAAAGCTTTTTGAAAATATTGTTGCAACAATTTTTTGAGTAGTTGCAACAATTCTTTAAGAGCGTTTTAAAACTTCTTTTACCTTAAACTAGTTGCAACAACCAAAGAGGTGTTGCAACAAATTTTTTAGTGTTTTTAAAAGAGAGTTTTAAAAAGTGCTTTAGAGAGAAAGTTTTTGGGTTTATGTAATTATTCGGACTACAATCAATAAAGGCAAGTGGACCTTATCGATAGTAGTATAGGATATTTCTTTTGAAATATCAAGGTCGTATTTTTCCAAGGTCGTATCGATTATTTCTACTTCTTAGGAACGTGCTATTATTTTATCGAAAAGAGTTTGAAATTGATTTTTATGATTTTATAGAAAAGCTAGTGACGAAAATGATAACTATCGCGGGCTTGGTGTGCGTTTAGCAAAAACCAAGAAAAGCGATGAAAAGAAAAAGAACGAAAACGTTAATTTAAAAAGTAGTTTTGCTTAGAATTTTTTAGGGTTTTATAAAATGATAATGATAACTACGGCGATAATAAGCGATTGAGCGGGTAGCGGAATTAAGCAAAAAGCAATTATATTAAAAACAAAAGACGCACTAATTGAAAATGCACACACTCTACAGAATTAAAATGAAAGCTGTAAATTGCAGAAATTAAAGAAATGCGATCCCTACCCAAATAGGTAGAGGGGAAATAAATGTGTGAGCAAGTCCTATCCAAACGGATAGGCGGGAAATAAATGCGTGAGCAAGTCCTATCCAAACGGATAGGCGGAAAATAAATGCGTGAGCAAGTCCTATCCAAACGGATAGGCGGGAAATAAATGCGTGACCAAGTCCTATCCAAATGGATAGGCGGGAAATAAATGCGTGACGGAAATGGAAACTATTCGATTACAAAAAAGGCGCAAACTTTATACTCATACACACACCCACTATACGTTAATGAAATCTAATTAAAATAAAACAAATCTAAACTCATGCACTCACACACACAACAATAATGAAACTAAGTTAAAAAGAAAAGAAAATCTATTCTCATACACTCGCACACACTAATAATGAAATGAAAATAAAAATAACAACATTTTACTCTCATACACACACACACACTTACAAAAGAGCAAAAAGAAAGTAAAAAGAACAAATGAAAACAAAACAAAACAAAAAACTAATTAACCTCCTATACACTCACACACACTAATATGAAATCATCTAAAAATTACAACAAAACTAAAAACAAGAAAATTACACTCATACACACACACACCCAAATTAAAATGACAACTTAACAAAAATTACAAAATTACATAAAACTAAAAATAAAAAGAAAAAGAACAAAAAGAGAACACACACACACACTAAAACAAAGAGAGACAATAATTACAAAACAAGCTTAATTTATTTCCATCAAAAAAGGGGTTACAAAACTAGAGAGAGAAAGTGCAAAATTACAAAAATTACAAAACACCAAAAATCAGCAAAATGGAACAAAACCTTAAGAGAAACTCCCAAAATTTTGAACCCTTGCACTCTGCTGAATCTGGCTATTTATAGAAAATTTTTTTGGATTACACGCCCTCGGACACGGGCATGTCTGAGGGCGTGACATGGCTTGGGGTGCGAATAGCCAGAACAGCTGGATCTAAGCAGGTATCTGGAAGGCTTGACCGGCGACTTGGAAGTACACGGGCGTGTTCCAGGGAACACGGGCGTGTTCGATGTCGACATTGTGCTGTCGGCTGCTGGGCGTGACGGGCGGCGTGTCCTTTGTTCTTCTGGAAGGAATTGAGGGTCACGGGCGTGTCTGAAATGTCACGGCCGTGACTTTGATTTTTTGGATGAAATGCTTCAAGTGGCTGGAATCTGGGATGGATATCCAACACGGGCGTGACCATGGTACACGGCCTCGGTCACGGGCGTGACCGAGGGCGTGACTTGATGTTTGAGTTGGAAAAAGAACAGAGAAAAGAAAATGTTAGGGATTAGTGAACACGCCCTTGGACACGGGCTTGACCTAGGGCGTGACTTAACAAAATTACAGAAACTTTACAAAATGAAAATAAAACTAAGTTAAAAACAAAAATAACAAAAACAAACATTTTATTCATTAATTTACATATATTATTTAGAAATCTAATTAAAATTATACTAAAAATTATATAGAAAAATGCGTATATTTACTATTCATCAAACACCCCCATACTTAAGCTTTTGCTATTCCAGAGCAAAAGTAAGGGATACCTATAAGACGTTTAATAAAATTTCTAATTTACTAAAGTTTTTATTAAATCAAAAGTAAGATCGAAATAAATTTAGGGTATTTAAAGAGGTAAGTCCAAAACTATGAAAGTAATTTAAAAAGAGCGAAAAATTTTTAGCGAGACTTCTAAAGTTAGCTAAATAGCGTCGATTATTGCAGTCTTTGGTACCTTTTAATTAGAATAGAATTATATAAAACTTTAACCTTTTTTAAGAAAGTTTTTAGGAATAAATAAAGCCTACTAATTATGCTCTCTCAAACTTTTTTAAATTAAAATCTAGGTACAATTTTATTGGCTAAGGGGTAGGGGAAAAAGGTAGCCTTGGCAAAAAGAAGAGTGCTTGGATTTAGGGGTGACGGATTTTATCCTCTCACCCCACCTTTTTGGTGGCCTTTGCTTTGATTCCCAGCGTTGGTTTACGCGGGAGAATTGAAATCATTTCTAAACTTAACCCAATGCACGTGTTTACGGAATTATTAAATTTTTTATTCCCATTGACATGGGATTTCTTTTAACAATATTGGGTGCCTGTGTTTACGGAATCTCTTTATTCCCATTGACACAGGATTTCTTTTTAAAACTCCTACTTTTATTATTTTTATGCCAAGCTAAGGGGTGTTTATAAGGGGGGTTTCAAGAGAAATTCTAGATTAATAAAAAAAGATTTTTGAGAGCAAGTTTAGTAGATTAAAAACATTCCTAAAGTTTCACAAGTTTAGAGTTAGAATAATTGAATCTAAAGATGGTTTGCCAATATAATACAAAAAGGAATCTATTTAGGGTAAACCCGAGGTAGTGCTAAAAATTCGGTTCTCAAATTAAATTAAGATCGCAAGATTTTCTTTACTACTAAAAATTCCTCGATTTAAATTTTTCAAACTATGAAATAAACAAAATTGTTTTAGCAAATCATAAATAATGAAAAACGCTTAAAGATAAAACTAACCTAGCCTTGGAAATAACAAAAAGCTAAGTACGGGTTTTATTTTTTTTTGGATTTTTGATAAGTTTTTCATCATTTTTTTTTTGAAGTTTTTTAAGATATGATAGATTTTTTTATTTTTGATTTTCTTTATAACAAAATGCATATATAAATACAAAAAAAAAGGAAGACAAAAATTAAGAAAAGTAAAAATACATACAAAATATTTTTGATTTTTTTTTTCTAAGAAATTTTTTTTCATCATATATTTTTAGATTTTTTAATTTTGTTAAAAATATGTACATTAATAGAAAAAAAAGGAAAAGAAAAGAAAAGAGAGAAGGAAAAACATTTTTGGTGTTATGACAAAATGAATTTTGTTATAACAAATTTTTAAGTACATTTTTCATCATTTTTTTGGATTTTGATTTATTATAATAAATAAGGATTTTTATATACAAATAAAAGACATAAACATAAAACAATTATATAAAAATTTTTGTTTTTGTGTGTTTTTTAATTTTTTTCTAAGTTAATTAAAGATTTTTTTGGATTTTTTCTAATATGGGAGGGGCAAAAATAATTACAAAAAGAGGGAAAACATGCCCCCATACTTAAAACCAACATTGTCCTCAATGTTGAAGGTAAGTGTGAGGAACGAAAATATTTACAAAAAAAGGATGAAGATTTTAATTACAAAATAGAAAAAAATATATACAAGGATAGTTACAGAAAAAAACTCCACGAATATATACAAAATTGTTTTTTTTTTGGGTTGTTTTAGTTTTTCGAAATGTACAAAACACGAATACAAGAAGTAAAAAAACATATATTTTTTGGTATGATAAAAATAAACTTTTATCATCTTTTTATGTTATTATTTATATTATATGTATTTTTTTTGTTGTTTTGGTTTTAATTTTAAAATATGCATGTTTTAAAATATATCTAAATTTTAAGAAAGATAAAATAAGGTAAAATAAAGAAAAGGCTTTAAGATAAAAACCAAGGAAGAAAGAAGAGAAATAAAAAGGTAAAAGCAACGGGGTTTTCTCGTTTCGAAATATCGACAAAAATCCCCTCTCGGGTCTGTCGAGTAATCCTACTTTGAGAAACTTCCTATTGTCTTATCTTAAAATTCCCAAAATTCTTTTTGATTTTTGTTTTAAAGTTTTTGCATTATTTTATTTTGTTTTTGTTTCTTTTTTGAAAAAGAATGATAATTTAAAATATGCATAATTATTAATTTTATTATTTTTTTATTATTTTTTTTATTTTTTATTTATTATTATTATTTATTATTATTTATTATTATTATTTTTGTTTAAGTTTTTTTTTTTGGTTTTATTTTTGAAATTAAATAAGGACAATAAAAGAGCGTAATTGGATAAATATGGGGGTGCCTCCCACGAGCGCTTTGTTTACCGTCTCGTAGCTTGACGCGTTGGCGGGGTACGATCTTTTTAGAGGTGGGGGAGGGGTATGGAATTTAACTTCCCTCCCAGTTGATCCCCCGCGTGGTAGAGTTTTAGTCGGTGACCGTTAACTTTTAAGTCGCCTTTTTCCGGGTGGGTGATAGGACGGTCCCGTATGACCAAACCTCTTTCACTTGAAAGGGGCTGGACCAACGGGATTTTAGTTTCCCCGGAAAAAGACGAAGACGTGAATTATATAGGAGGACGAGATCGCCCGGCGCAAATGATTTTGGATATTTTATTTTCCGGTCGTGGTAAAATTTCGAGCGTTCCTTATAAAATTTATTACTCTCGTAAGCGTTCGCACGCCATTCATCGAGTTCGTTTAATTGGAATTTCTGGTTTTCGGCGGTTAAATTATGATCGAGATTTAAGAGTTTTAACGCCCAAAAAGCGCGGTGCTCTAATTCTACGGGCAAATGGCACGCCTTGCCATAGACTAATCGATAAGGCGTACAACCGATTGCGGTCTTGTACGCCGTACGATATGCCCACAGCGCGTCGTCTAATTTAAGTGCCCAATCCTTCCTATTAGTTGAAACTGTTTTTTCTAATATGCGTTTGATTTCCTGATTTACTACCTCCACTTGGCCGCTCGTTTGGGGGTGATAGGCGGTGGTGAGCTTATGCGTAACGCCATATTTGGTTAATGTTTTTGCAAACTGGGCGTTGCAAAAGTGCGTACCCCTATCACTAACTATCGCACGGGGCGTACCGAAGCGAGAAAATAATTTTTTAAGAAATTTGACGACGACTCTCGCATCGTTGGTGGGGAGAGCTTGCGCTTCCGCCCAACGAGATACGTAGTCGACCTCCACTAAAATGTAGCGATTTGTATATGAAGGAGGTAGGGGGCCTATGAAATCTATGCCCCATAAATCGAAAATCTCGCATTCTAAATAAAAATTTTGGGGCATCTCGTCTAGACGAGAGATGTTACCCGACCGTTGACAGCTATCGCATGCGCTCACAAAAGTGTGAGCGTCTTTGAAGAGAGCGGGCCAATAAAAGCCCGCCTCCAGCGCCTTCTGCGCGGTCCGGTTGGCTTGATAATGCCCCCTGGCCGGCCCTTCGTGGCAGTGTCGCAAAATTTGCGCACCCTCCTCGCTCGAAACGCATCTCCGCACGACTTGGTCCGCGCAGACGCGAAATAAGAAAGGGTCCTCCCAAAAGTAATTTTTCAAATCAGAAAAGAATTTCTTCTTTTGCTGTTTTGAAAAGTCTTTCGGGAGCACCCGCGCAACTAAATAGTTGGCGTAGTCTGCGAACCAAGGCGAGGGAGAAGTTTTTAAATTATTTAAAGCTAAAAGACGCTCCTCGGGAAATCGATCATCGATTTCCGGTTCGAAGAGCGCTTCCGCGATTGGGTGTTCAAAATGAGAAAGGTGGTCGGCCACTAAATTTTCGGCCCCCTTCTTATCGCGGATCTCTAAATCAAATTCTTGTAATAGGAGGATCCATCGAAGAAGGCGGGGCTTAGCGTCCATTTTTTCTAATAAATATTTTAGGGTGGAGTGCTCGGTAAATACTATAATTTTTGAAAGCGTGACGTAGGGCCTAAACTTATCTATGGCGAAGACGACGGCAAGGAGTTCCTTTTCCGTTGTCGTGTAATTAGCCTGTGCGGCTGTGAGCGTGCGGGACGCGTAGTAGATAGGATGAAAATATTTATTAACGCGTTGGCCTAATACGGCCCCTACCGCTATATCACTCGCGTCGCACATAATCTCAAACGGAAGGGTCCAATTGGGCGCCACCAGAATGGGAGAATGGATAAGTTTATTTTTTATGGCATTGAATGCCTCTACGCACTCGTTATCAAAAATAAATGGAGATTCCTTCTCCAGGAGGTGGGTTAGTGGTTTTGTTATTTTGGAAAAGTTTTGAATAAACCGCCTATAGAAACCCGCGTGGCCAAGAAAACTACGGATTGATTTTATATTTGAGGGCGCGGGGAGTTTTCAATTATTTTGACCTTGGCCTTGTCGACCTCCATCCCTCGTTCAGAAATTTTGTGCCCGAGAACTAAGCCTTCTCGAACCATAAAATTACACTTTTCCCAGTTTAAAACCAGGTTCGTGTCTTCGCATCGTTGGAGGACTCGATCTAAATTTTGGAGGCAGTTTTGGAAGGAGCTTCCAAAAACCGAGAAGTCATCCATAGAGACTTCCATAATATCCTCTACGAGCTCTCCAAAGATCGCCATCATACATCGTTGAAATGTAGCTGGCGCGTTGCAGAGGCCGAATGGCATCCTTCGGTACGCGAAGGTACCGAAGGGCACGTAAAGGTTGTTTTCTCCTGGTCTTCGGGGGAGATAGGAATTTGTAAAAATCCCGATAGACCATCGAGAAAACAATAATAAGGATGACCCGATAGTCGCTCCAAAATTTGATCGATAAACGGTAACGGAAAGTGGTCTTTGCGGGTGGAATCATTTAATTTTCGGTAATCGATGCACACCCTCCAACCCGTAACAGTACGAGTTGGAATTAATTCGTTATGTTCATTTGCCACTACCGTTATACCGCCCTTTTTAGCCACGACATGAATGGGACTAACCCACGTGCTGTCGGATATAGGGTAGATAATCCCCGCATCCATTAATTTTATTACTTCAGCCTTAACGACCTCCCGCATATTTGGGTTTAATCGTCGCTGAGGCTGGATGGTTTTGCGGGAATTATCTTCTAAGAAGATTTTGTGCGTGCAAAAAGAGGGATTTATCCCCCTAATATCAGAAATCTGCCATGCTATTGCATGGCGATGCGTGGACAAAACTTTAATTAATTCGGAGGTTTCTGAATCAGATAAAGAAGACGAAATAATAACCGGGAGTTTTAAGTCCGCGACGAGAAAAACGTATTTTAAATGGTCGGGGAGTGGCTTAAGCTCTAAGACTGGGGGTTCTTCGTAAGAAGTTGTTATTTTTAAACTTTTAGAATTAAAAGATTCGAAAGGCGAATCTGGCGGTAACTCGTCCAAAGGGGCGAGGCCCGCTAAATCCGGTTCGTCTAAATTTAAAGCGAGTAATTCATACAGCGAAGTACACTCATCCTCGAACGCGGATTCTAAGTGAAAGCAGGAATCATCGTTCGATAAAGAGTTTCGCATCGAGGGATTAATAAGAAGGGTAACTTCGTCGTCCCCTACCCGAAGGAGGAGGCGACCGTTACTCACATCAATTAATGCTCGGGAGGTCGCGAGGAAAGGGCGACCGAGGATAATTGGTACCTCGGCGTCCTCCTCGATGTCGAGGATGACGAAGTCTACCGGGATGATAAACTTGTCAACCTTGACCAGAACGTCCTCCACTACCCCGATAGGATATTTTATCGAGCGATCCAGTTGGATGCTCATTTTTGTTGGAGTGGGAACACCCAAATCTAGTTTTTTAAAGAGGGAGAAGGGCATCAAATTGATGCTCGCTCCCAGGTCCGCTAGGGCGTACTTTATTAATAAATTGCCGAATAGGCACGGGATGGAAAACCTTCCCGGGTCGTTTAGTTTTGGCGGCAATTTATTAAGTAGGACCGCCGAGCATTCCGCATTTAAGGAAACACGCGAAATACCCTCGAGCTTCTTTTTATTAGAAAGGAGCTCCTTAAGGTATTTCGCGTATTTCGACATCTGAGAGAGTGCCTCGCAGAAGGGGACGTTAATTTGAATTTGTTTAAAAATTTGTAAAAACTTTTTGTAATGTTCGTCCTCCTTCTCTTTATTAAGTTTTGTGGGGTACGGAATTTGCGGGCTCGAGACGCCCGGCGCTAATATTTTTTCCGTATCTACTAAAATATAAGACGAGGGTGCAGGGGTCGGAGGCGAGACAGTTACCTGATGCTCAACCCGCAATGGGGAGTCGACCTCCTTGCCGCTGCGAAGGGTAATGGCGTGGGCATTTTCACGCGGGTTCTGCTCCGAGTTCCCTGGTAGTGCTCCAAGTGGCCGCTCGGAGACCATTTTTGCAAGCTGGCCAACCTGCGTTTCTAAATTTTTTAGCGATCCGGTTATATTCCGGATATTTGCGTCATTGGAAGCCATGTATTTTGCAAAAATCTCCTCGAGCGGAGAAGGTTTTGGAGGAGGAGGCGCAAAACCCTGCTGAAATCCTTTAGGATATCCATGCGGAAATCCTTGTGGGATCGCAGGTGGAGGGCGTTGCGCATTATTAGGGTTACTCCAGGAGAAGTTCGGGTGGCTCCTCCAACCCGGGTTATAGTTATTACTATATGGGTTGAAGGGCGCCCGCACTTGATTGCCCACGTAATCCACCGATTCCTCGCTTAAATTATTGTTATTATTAATATTATTATTAAGATTATTAAAACAATTATTATTATTATTTGGATTATTAAAATTATTATTATTATTATTATTAGGATTATTAGCCCAAGCGGGAGTGGAGGAGGAAGCAGTCATCTCCGCCACTTGCTTACTTAGCCGCTCTACCTGCGAGGCTAAATGAGTAGTGGCATCCACTTCGAAAATACCAGCCGGTTTAGGAGGACGCGACCTTGGCACATTCCATTGGTACGCGTTCATGGCCATTTCTTCGATCAGAGCTTGAGCGGCCTCCGGGGTTTTGTTGTTTAACGTTCCCCCGGCGGCTGTGTTGATCATCTGTCTCGTTGAGAAATTCAAGCCGTTATAGAACGTTTGTACCTGAAGCCAAGTTGGTAGCGCGCGATGAGGACACCTACGCAAATATTCTTTAAAACGTTCCCAAGTCTCGTAGAGAGACTCGGAATCGAATTGAATGAAGGATGCGATATCGGTGCGTAATTTAGCGGTTTTTGACGGAGGAAAATATTTAGTTAGAAAATTCTCCGTCAATTCGCCCCACGTGGTTATGGACCCTCTCGGAAGAGAAGTCAACCACGATTTCGCCTTTGTCCGCAGGGAAAAGGGAAATAAGCGCAAGCGAATGGCGTCATCGCTGACGCCATTAATCTTGAAGGTGTCGCAAATTTCTAAAAAATTATTAAAGTGTTGGTTTGGGTCCTCATCTGGCAAACCGTCGAACTGAATCGACTGTTGTACCATTTGAATTATACTGAATTTGATTTCGAAATTATTATTAGCTACCGCGGGGCGGGTGACGCTCGATCCTGTATCCTCTAAATTTGGCCTAGCATAATAGGCCATGGTCCTCGGTGGGGCCGCATTTAGATTAGGATCGCCCATCACGCCTATATGTATATCGCCGACGGATTCTTCGGGAGCTATTTGTAGATTTTGATTACGAGATCGGCGGCGCTCGAGAAGCGTGCGCTCGATTTCGGGATCAAAAGGTAAAATTGGATTATCCGAAGATTCTCCTCGGGTCATACACTATTCTTTAATTAATTTTTTTTTTTTTTGAAGAGTTTTTTTTTCTTTTATAGATTTTTTTTGATGTTTTTGTTTTAGAAATATTTTTACAAAGATGAAAAAGAAAGGAAAATAAGTAAAAGAGAATAATATATTTTTTTGGGTTTTTCTTTACTTAAGTAAAATATATAAATATATATATTTTTTTTGGGTTTGATTTTTTTTTTGGGGGCTTTTATATGAAAATATATGTAGCTATATTCGAAAATATATGTAAAAAAGGAAAATTGAAAAATATATGTATATATATATTTTTTGATTTTTCTTTACTTAGATAGTATATTTTTTTTTTTTTTTGGTTTTTTAGATAGAAAAAGAGATGAAATATAAGATAAAATTAATAACGTTTCCTATTTCAAAATAACGACACAAGTCCCCGGCAACGGCGCCAAAAACTTGATACATTTTTTTCTCTCTCTTTGAAAGAGAGAAGAAAGAGAAGAAAGCTCTTTCTTTCTTTTCGATTCAACCTTGGGCGGACGTTTTCGAAGAGTCCCGCGAGTAATTCTACTTTGAGGAATTACCCGTTATCCTATCGAAGGATAGAAGTAACGGACTCTTTCTCTTTCGAAATATCGAGGATTACTCCTCGGCCGCGTCCTCTGAAGGCTAAATGAAAAGATTGAAAAAGGGCTTTATGTTGAAATTAAAATTGAAAGCTTTTTGAAAATATTGTTGCAACAATTTTTTGAGTAGTTGCAACAATTCTTTAAGAGCGTTTTAAAACTTCTTTTACCTTGAGCTAGTTGCAACAACCAAAGAGGTGTTGCAACAAATTTTTTAGTGTTTTTAAAAGAGAGTTTTAAAAAGTGCTTTAGAGAGAAAGCTTTTGGGTTTATGTAATTATCCGGACTAAAATCAATAAAGGCAAGTGGACCTTATCGATAGTAGTATAGGATATTTCTTTTGAAATATCAAGGTCGTATTTTTCCAAGGTCGTATCGATTATTTCTACTTCTTAGGAACGCGCTATTATTTTATCGAAAAGAGTTTGAAATTGATTTTTATGATTTTATAGAAAAGCTAGTGACGAAAATGATAACTATCGCGGGCTTGGTGTGCGTTTAGCAAAAACCAAGAAAAGCGATGAAAAGAAAAAGAACGAAAACGTTAATTTAAAAAGTAGTTTTGCTTAGAATTTTTTAGGGTTTTGTAAAACGATAATGATAACTACGGCGATAATAAGCGATTGAGCGGGTAGCGGAATTAAGCAAAAAGCAATTATATTAAAAACAAAAGACACACTAATTGAAAACGCACACACTCTACAGAATTAAAATGAAAGCTGTAAATTGCAGAAATTAAAGAAATGTGATCCCTACCCAAATAGGTAGAGGGGAAATAAATGCGTGAGCAAGTCCTATCCAAACAGATAGGCGGGAAATAAATGCGTGAGCAAGTCCTATCCAAACGGATAGGCGGGAAATAAATGCGTGAGCAAGTCCTATCCAAACGGATAGGCGGGAAATAAATGCGTGACCAAGTCCTATCCAAACGGATAGGCTGGAAATAAATGCGTGACGGAAATGGAAACTATTCGATTACAAAAAAGGCGCAAACTTTATACTCATACACACACCCACACTACGTTAATGAAATCTAATTAAAATAAAACAAATCTAAACTCATACACTCACACACACAACAATAATGAAACTAAGTTAAAAAGAAAAGAAAATCTATTCTTATACACTCACACACACTAATAACGAAATGAAAATATAAATAACAACATTTTACTCTCATACACACACACACACTTACAAAAGAGGAAAAAGAAAGTAAAAAGAACAAATGAAAACAAAACAAAACAAAAAACTAATTAACCTCCTACACAATCACACACACTAATATGAAATCATCTAAAAATTACAACAAAACTAAAAACAAGAAAATTACACTCATAAACACACACACCCAAATTAAAATGACAACTTAACAAAAATTACAAAATTACATAAAACTAAAAATAAAAAGAAAAAGAACAAAAAGAGAACACACACACACTAAAACAAAGAGAGACAATAATTACAAAACAAGCTTAATTTATTTCCATCAAAAAAGGGGTTACAAAACTAGAGAGAGAAAGTGCAAAATTACAAAAATTACAAAACACCAAAAATCAGCAAAATGGAACAAAACTTTAAGAGAAGCTCCCAAATTTTTGAACCCTTGCACTCAGCTGAATCTGGCTATTTATAGAAAAAAAATTTGGATTACACGCCCTCGGACACGGGCGTGTCTGAGGGCGTGACATGGCTTGGGGTGCGAATAGCCAGAACAGCTGGATCTAAGCAGGTATCTGGAAGGCTTGACCGGCGACTTGGAAGTACACGGGCATGTTCTAGGGAACACGGGCGTGTTCGATGTCGGCATTGTGCTGTCGGCTGTTGGGCGTGACGGGCGGCGTGTCCTTTGTTCTTCTGGAAGGAATTGAGGGTCACGGGCGTGTCTGAAATGTCACGGCCGTGACTTTGATTTTTTGGATGAAATGCTTCAAGTGCCTGGAATCTGGGATGGATATCCAACACGGGCATGACCATGGTACACGGCCTCGGTCACGGGCGTGACCGAGGGCGTGACTTGATGTTTGAGTTGGAAAAAGAACAGAGAAAAGAAAATGTTAGGGATTAGTGAACACGCCCTTGGACACGGGCGTGACCTAGGTCGTGACTTAACAAAATTACAGAAACTTTACAAAATGAAAATAAAACTAAGTTAAAAACAAAAATAACAAAAACAAACATTTTATTCATTAATTTACATATATTATTTAGAAATCTAATTAAAATTATACTAAAAATTATATAGAAAAATGCGTATATTTACTATTCATCAATCGCCTAACCGCTGAAGGTCACCTGATCGCTGAGCTCGCTGCGAACAGCACAAGAACGAACATAAACCAGTTCGCAGACAGACCGCTGTCGAACTGTTTATTCAAGCCGCTGGGAATCACCAAGGAAGAAGACCGCAACCTGCTGATCGCAAACCTGCGAACACAACAAATAGTCAGCTCGCTTCCGAGACCGCCCGACCTCAAGGTGAGACCGCACGAATTAATATAGGCTTAGTTCTTACAGTTCTTGTTAGGAATGACGGGCCCTGCACCTCTATTTATAGGCGGATAGACGGATGTCGTCACCGCACAGGAGAGATACAATCACCACCCGTCAGATCGCCAGCGGTCTCATAAGGCAGACCGCGCTATCAGACCTCTTGGACGAACACCCGACCAAGACGCAGATCAGCAGACAAGGTCGCGAACAGGTTGCGCGAACACGAGACCGCGCACAAGTCACGCGGTCATAAAGGTAGTCCTTCCTTAGACCACCAGGAGCAAACCAAGAACCATCTGACCGACTTCAGACAAGTCGCCAGATCGCCAAGACAGACCGCCTGGAAAGATGGTAAAATAAGAACAACCCGCCCGTTCTTCCAACAAGGAAGACAGGTCAACCAGCAGACCTACTCGGGAACAAGCCACAGCTACAAAGAACAGACCGACAGAACCAGCAGTCTGCCAGAACAGACCGGCAAGATATAAACACAAGCCACGCGGTCTTGGCGGTCTCCCAAAACAGACCGCCCGGTCTCCTCCACGTAACTTCAAAATTTCAACAGGTTCAACTTCTATTCTTGGAGGTAAGGGAAACATTGATGAATGACCTGTATGCTCCCCCTCCATTGGTGCAGGGGTTTTTGAGTGGTGTTCATGTTCTTCTCCTTCTGAGAATGTATGTATGTCATTATTGAGAAAATCATATAGGGACCTGTTAGAATGATCATGTTCTTCAACATCTGCATTACTTCTGTTAAAATTTTAGAGGTCCGGAGTGAAGTAAAATGCGGAACACTTCAACACAATCCTTAAGTATGACAATCAATGACAATATGAAGACCAAATAGTGCTCTTGTATTAACTATCTCTTTACAGCTCGAGACATACATGGCGAGACATGATTCATAGGAATCATAAAGGAGAGAAACACAAGACAAAAAACAAGCCACCAGCGAACTGCCAAAGAAGTGATCACCAGACCGCTCAAACAGGCAAGCCGTGTTGGATCGGTAGGCGCCCTTAGAGGGGGGGGGGGTGAATAAGGGTTTTAAAAACTTATATTATATTTTTAAAAACTTTGAAAAAGCTTTGATTATTAAACTAGAGAAGATCAAGACAAATCAAGTGAAGTAAAAGTAAAGACATGATTTTATTAACTTGAGAAGCATGATTACAAAATTTGATCTCTTATCGAAGCTAGAAATCAAAGCTAATAGAAAGACTCTTTTTGTTTTCTATACCGACTCGTATCCCCACGAACCGGTTGCCTTTAGCCGATCCTCCCCCTGATACGTCCTCAAGCCGCTCTAGCCAACCCTTCCCCGGATATGGCCTCGAGCACCCCCTAGACCTACTCCCGAGACCTAGTCACCAACATGAGGCGACTTTCAGCCCTAAGTCCTACCCAGACCTAGTGGCCAACACGAGGCGAATTAAACGATTACAGAAAAGATGTGAATTAAAAATACAATAATATAAAAACTCCCTCTATGTAGATCTCTTGGAGAAGTAGACGAAGACGCAGAGTATGATCGTAGTCGATGCGGTCTTTCGTCATGATGATGATGCGTGTTAAAATCTTCTCCACGGATCTCCTTTTAGTCTTTATGGATTTGTGGGAGTATATCTCTGAAACTTCCTCTCTCTATTGTGGCACGAAGCTCTGGAATTCTGGATCTCAAGAGACTTGGGAAGTCCGAGCCAAGTTTTCCTTTTTATAGACTTAGCGCTAGCGCTTGCGCTAGTGCTACCGCCGGCGCTATCCCATATTAGGACACATTCTGCGCGGCAGAATCTTCAATCCGAGGAAACAATTCCCCCTTTCCAACTGGGTTCCTCGCTAGCGCCTGCGCTATCGGATATCGTCTGGCGCTATCTCCTTCTATAAGTTCTCCCAGAAATTTTGCTTCAAGCCAATATTTCGTCGAACATGAATTCGTCGACCATTGCTAAGAGTTTGTCAAACGGCAGCTAGCGCCTGCGTTAGTACTACCGCCAGTGCTAGTAGATGTATTGGATTTGTTGGCTCAACTTTGGGGGCACACTTCTTATGTAATCCTTGAATCATGTGGACTTTGTTATCCTTCACACTTAAACACACAAGATCAAATACACATGGGATTTCTTATTCTCAAACCTAGGAGATGCGGAAGACCATGTTCCAACAAACTCCCCCTTTTGATAATAATGAATCCATTAATGATAAATCAGAGCATTAGTATATAAGTTTGAAGAACCATACTTGTGTGTGTGTTAGAGTGTTGACTTAAGGATAATTTTAGCATTTAGCATTTAGAATTGCTCCCCCTAAATACATGCTCCCCCTAAGTGAATGTTCTCCTAATATGTAAGCTATCATCTTAATTAAGTGTTATAGTTTTTGATAGCAGATTAATATTTATCATGTTAGTTCTTTCCCTTTTGTTATTAGCAAAAGCGGGTAAGGAGACACCACTAAAAGTTGATAATAAGATAAAGGAATGATCGAGCTTTTAGAGAAGGAAATGATAAGGAGTTTTAGAATTATTTTCATTGAAATAGATCAGAGTTTGAGTATCACACTATTTTCATAAATCAGAGATTGTAGTATAACTAAAATGTAATGATTTCCAAGTAACTAAACTACCCAGACAATTTGTCTACACCCTAGCCCCGTACTAAGTGATGGATGGGCATGAGGAGCTGCAAACATGCCGTAGGTTGGGGTGTTAGTCCCATATGCAAACACTAGACACAAATCAACCTAGCACTCTTTCCCCCCAGTGCCTCGCACAGCCCCACTAGAACCCTCCCCGTTTAAGGACAAGACATGACTAGAGATAAGGTTATCTAATGTCTACAACCCTACGCCCCCGCTATGGTGAGAAATGAAGTCATGGATAATAATTATTGGAAACATTAAGCATTTAAATTTAATGAGAAGTTCATAGCCTATGGGTTTATATTTTTATTTGAATTCATGAAAAACACTCACATAGCTATTTTGAAGTCCATTAATAAATCAGAGTTTTTAACGTAATAATATTTTCATAGAAATAAATCAGAGTTTTATAGCAAAAAAATTCATGTTAAAAGCAACCAATATAAAGTTTACCAAGCAAGTCAACCACTTGTTGCATGAAAGGAATTAGAAGATTCAAGTGATGATGCACACAAAATAAAAGACTTTAAATAAGCATGAAAGCGCAAGGTAAAACAATTATATGGTTATGATGCGGAAGACTTATTGAAATACAAGAAACATCTTATTGTAATCAATGATGATCCATAAAAAGATATATGAGTTAAATTTCAAATGGAAGATGTTTTTGTAAATCATTGTTTAATTAAAATCTTTAAGTTTAACAATAATGTAACCAAGCATGAAATAATGTTATCAAAAAGAGATTACTACAATGTTACTTTAATTAACAATTTCAAAACATACCAAACATTGTAGATTGCATGCTAGGTTATCTCGTGCATTTCATAAATAAAGAGTAGTATAGAATTTGCATTAGGATCCAATACTCATGAGAAGAAGTGTTATGGAAGATAATGATGTGCACATAAGTGTATTTTTTAGTAGAGTAAACAAATGTTTTAAACAAAAATACAAGTAATATGTAAAGTAAGAGCACAATAAAACACAAATGATTTTACTTCCACAAACATTAATGCACAAAAAAAATGTACAACTACCAAGGTGCTTTGCACACACAATGCTCATTAAGACTTATCAGGGTGCAAAGTAGTGCTTGGGGGATCACATAATTTTATTCTTCAATATTGATTTTTTATTGTGACCCGGTGTACTTAAGAATAAGTGGTTTTTATTTTGAAAGAAAGTTATGGTTTGCACCAGATACTTTACTATTCTTTTCAAGGTGCTCAACCTCACAATGCTTATTAAGTCTTATCAGGAGGTTCAAGTAGTGTTTGGTGGAGTTATCTTTGTCACTTTATTTTATGATTTTGTTTTGTACAAAGTTCTCCGAATACACTTGTTTTGCAAACCAATATAATTTATAAGAAAGATAACCACTTTTCTTAATTTTTAAAAGTGCAAATAAAGGAGTGTAGGTAAGATACATGTGCAATTTTAATTCATTGTACTAATACGAAACATACACATGCATTCTAAGATTAAACACAAATGCAGACAATGCCAAAATAAGTGAGTGAATAAAGATCATTATCAAACATAAAACATTTACTCATACTTAGAGGCATGCTAAGCTTGGTTCTACACCACTTTCAATATAATTGATGCACATATTAATAGATATATCAAAGCATGATGAAAGCAATGTTCAAAGTAGTTTGAAAGATAAATTGCAACATTATAGAAGTTCTAAATAATAGATTAATTCATGCTTGATTTTCAATGAAGTCCATACAATATTTTTGAAGAATAATTTTTATTTAAAGTTTCTACTCATAAAATTGATCTTGGACTTCCCGAGGACTACCTTGAGAGAGGTTCGCCCGGTACTAGGTGATATGATGGGATGATAGCCCAAATCACCCTTTCGCAAGATACATGTAAATAGAAAAATTAAGTTCAAAATAATAATTTTTGATATATTTTTTGTTTTATATTTTTGTAATTGATTTTTACTTCTGAAATAGAATTTAAACAAATGACAAAAACCAAAAAGGCAAAACATATTTTTTTTTGTAATGTGGCTTTTGTATTTTTGTATTTGATTTTTCAAAAATGTAATAAAAGCAAAAGTGCAGAAATGAATAATACACATAGATTAATATATTTTTAGGGATTTTTCAAAATTTAAAAAATATAGAAAAACACATAGGTGCGCTAGCGCCGGCGTTAGCACTAGCGCGGGAAACAATACCCGATTTTTGATGATTTTGAAATTTTTAATTGTTGATCTTGATTAAGTGTCATAATAGTAGTTTCATGCTGAAATTTCAGATTTTTAGGAAATGTCTAGATAGTGCAAATTTCATGAAACATTAGCGATTTTGTATATGACTTTACCAACTAACCTTTGCATGAGATGACATGAATGAACAAATCAAATATGCATGATTTTAGTGATTAACCATAATGTTCATGCACAGGAATACCATGGATAAGCCCTAGATAAGAATACCCAGCCTGTAAGTCTTGGTAAACATATAAAGCCTAACAACACAAATATTCTTTAGTCGACAATGTTAGTATGATAAGTTTGAGATTAATGTTATACCAAGGTTTGTTGATATAATGTTGCATGTATGTAATAATAGAGATTCAAATTTTAGACATAGAATAACGTGATGATTCTAATTTATTTATTCATATGGATAAAGAGTTGATTCTATGGTTTATTCAAAACATAATAGATTCATATAGTAATCATGATCATAGACTATATGTTTCGAAGGAATAAAATCTTTTGTAGTTATATTTGATGTTTGACTTAGAAGATCATATGATTTTGCATGACTATTATATATGATCATTAATATTAATTCATAGTGATTAAGAACTCGTAATTAATTATTCATGATAATGTTCATGAGGAATTTTTAAAGAAAGTTCATATTCAACCTTTTCAAATTATTAGATAGAAACGTTGGTAGGTGAATAGTGAATATGAGAAAATATGTTTATTTTGAAGAGTTTTGTAAATTTTCTCTTTGGTTTTTGAATATTAAACAAATACATATATTTTTGTTGATTTTTCAGAATTTTAAATTTATAGAAAATCAGAGAGTTGGGCTAGCGCCGGCGTTAGGTCTTAGCGCCTACGTTAGCTCACAGAGAGTGTTTATTTTGATCGTATAGCCTCGATTTTCAACGATTTTGATTCCGATTTTTCTTAATTATGTTTTTGCAATGTAAGGCCTGTCTAATGAAGTGATGAGATGAGAAGAAATCGCAAAAAGTTGAGGAAGTTTAAATTAGTACATGAGTTTCATCTTCATTAGAGTTTTATATTTATTAAACCTTAATAATTGAGTTTTGCACAACATATGCATGAGTGAAATGATCATAAATAAGTGAAGTAATATTCATGCAATATTTCAATTCCTATTTTATCATGATTATGATTAAACATATTTTGCGTAATTGAAAATGACGCAAATATATTAGCTACCTATGCAAAACTTTCGCATTTTATAAATTTAGCCTAATACCCCTAAGACACACCTTTTAAATACATTTTGACACTTATTTAATTTAGTCTTAATAATTTCATATAACAAATTTAGTTTTTTTTTTAATTTATAAGACTTTTAGGAAATGGATTTAGAAGGATAGAAATAAAAAAGATAAGTAGATCACTTGAGAGATGATATGACTTTTTATTCAACTCTATTCAATTTGATTTGTTTATTAATTTTGGTTTAATATGAGAAAGTTACATCACAAGTTATATAAAGTGATCATATCATGATGGTTCAAAAAATAAAACGCAAAAACAAAAAGGAAATTAAGCATATCATGAAGTAGAGAATTGATATTTTATTTTGAGTTGATTTCTACTTCATGCAAATGATTGAATACTAATGAATAGGATATTTAGGTATCCAAAGAGGACCGGATGTGACAGTTCCTTTGGTTACCCAAATACATCGTGTTTGCTTTTGGGGAGATGGAAGTGAATGAGCCCTTTTGAGTGGAGTTTGTGTTTCATCATTAACTTTGGGTCTCCATTCAAATCTTGGTTTAACATTATTTTTAGTTTTCAAATTTTCATTATGATAATCTTTATATTGATAATTATGATTGTAATGATTATTAAAAGTATTGTTCATAGGAAATTTGTGCAATTTTAGTTTTGAGTTGGGAGAAACATGATTTGTAAGTAATGATGATCTTGACTTTGATTTACAAACACTTTGTGATTCTTGCTCCCATTATTAAACTTAGTTAGGATGTTCATATTCATATTCAACTTGTTTTTAGATATAGTTTGATATTGTGAATTTGTATTTGCAATTTTCATAAGCAAGTTGATTTTTGATTTTAATTCATCATTTTTAATCTTTAAATTATGTCTAGCTTTATTATAAGTGATTGTGCTATTTTTAAGAGTTGAAATAATTGAATCTATGTGATCTTGATAATTGTTTCTATATTCATCAAATGTTTCATCCATCTCTTTAATTTCAATTTTATATTCTTTACACTTAGCACAATATTTTCCAAAGATGAATTTTCTAAACATAATTTTGTATTTTGTTCTTTTATAAAATGAAGTTCCTTTTCAAGTTCCTTGCATTTTTCATTTAAGTCATCAAATTCCATACAAGGTGTAGTGTTTTCAATTAAGGAACCATGGATAGAATTAGATGAATTTGAATTTGATTGTTCATTAATTTTTGCTTTAAATTTTTATATTCTAAGCGCAAATGTTTATTAGTATTTTTTAATTTCTTAATTTTGCGCTTTGTAGTTTGAAGCAATTGTAATGAAGAGATAGAAGTACAAAATATAGAATTTGATTTCCTTATATTGCTTTCGGGAGATGCATGATTTGAAAATATCATTTCTTTGACATCTTTTAGGCACTCCTCTGCCGAACACAATACTTCTTCTTCTCTTCCATTAGATGTGTGCTCCATTGATCTATCATGAGAGGTGCATTCTTGAAGACTTGTGCAAGCTTGCATATTCTCCGGTTCTTGCGATTGTTCCATACCTGTAGAAGGAGAATCATACATTTCTTCAAGAAATTTCCATACTTTGTATGCACTAGAAAAACAATATATTAATTTGAAAATATCTTGAGATAAAGCACAAAAAACATAATGCATAGCTTTTGCATTTAGGTGATGCTCTTGTTTATTTGATTCATCCACTGGTCTAACTATTGCTATATCCCATGCATTGATATCTAAACTTTTAATAAACTTTTCCATTAATATTTTCCAACCTTTATAATTTCTCCCTTCGAATAAAGGTGGTTTAGGAGATTTTTCTTCTTCATAAAAATTTACCCCACTAGTAGAAGCGAGATCATGAGACGCCATTATTCCCGGTTGTTAAGCCGATTTGGAATAACCTAGCTCTGATACCACTTGTTGGATCGGTAGGCGCCCTTAGAGGGGGGTGAATAAGGGTTTTAAAAACTTATATTATATTTTTAAAAACTTTGAAAAAGCTTTGATTATTAAATTAGAGAAGATCAAGACAAATCAAGTGAAGTAAAAGTAAAGACATGATTTTATTAACTTGAGAAGCATGATTACAAAACTTGATCTCTTATCGAAGCTAGAAATCAAAGCTAATAGAAAGACTCTTTTTGTTTTCTATACTGACTTGTATCCCCACGAACCAGTTGGCTTTAGCCGATCCTCCCTCGGATACGGCCTCAAGTGTTGGAACATGGTCTTCCGCATCTCCTAGGTTTGAGAATATCAAATCCTATATGTATTTGATCTTGTTTGTTTAAGTGTGCAGGAAAACAAGTCCACATGACTCAAGGATAACATAAGAATGTTGCGCCAAAATTTGAAGCCAAAATTCCAACATGCCCGCTAGCACCGGCGCTAGCGCTAGCGCGGACTTGAGAAAATATCGGAAACAATTTTAGAAGGTGCTAGCGCCAGGCGATAGCAGCTAACGCAGGCGGTAGCAGCTAGTGCAGGCGGTATCTACTAGCACTGGCGGTAGCGCGGAGCACAAGAGGAATGGCAAAATTGTTTCCCCGTATTAAAGATTCTCGCGCGCAAAATATTACTTAATATGGGATAGCGCCGACGGTAGCGATAGCGCTAGCGCTAGCTCAAAACACAAGAGGAATATCAGCAGAGTTGCAACGGATTGAAGATTCTGCCGCGCAGAATATGTCCTAAAATGGGATAGCGCCGGCGGTAGCACTAGCGCAGGCGCTAGCGCTGAGGCTATAAAAAGGACCCACTGGCTCTGTCTTCTTCATCCTCTTGAGATCCAAATTCCAGAGCTTCGTGCCACAGCATAGAGAGGAATGTTCAGAGATATACTCCCACAAATCCATAAAGACTAAAGGAGATCCGTGGAGAAGATTTCAACACGCGTCATCATCGTGACGAAAGACCGCATCGACTACGATCATACTCCGCGTCTTCGTCTACTTCTCCAAGAGATCCACATAGAGGGAATTTTATATTATTGTCTTTTTATTTCACATCTTTTCTATAATCGGTTAGGAAATTCGCCTCGTGTTGGCGACTAGGTCTGGGTAGGACTTAGGGCTGAAATTCGCCTCGTGTTGGCGACTAGGTCTCGGGTGTAGGTCTAGGGGGTGCTCGAGGCCATATCCGGGGAAGGGTTGGCTAGAGCGGCTTGAGGCCGTATCCGGGGAAGGATCGGCTAAAGCCAACCAGTTTGTGGGGATACGAGTCGGTATAGAAAACAAAAAGAGTCTTTCTATTAGCTTTGATTTCTAGATTCGATAAGAGATCAAGTTTTGTAATCATGCTTCTCAAGTTAATAAAATCATGTTTTTACTTTTACTTCACTTGATTTGTCTTGATCTTCTCTAGTTTAATAATCAAAGCTTTTTCAATGTTTTTAAAAATATAATATAAGTTTTAAAATCCTTATTCACCCCCCCCCCCCTCTAGGGGCGCATACTGATCCAACAAGTGGTATCAGAGCGAGGTTATTCCAAATCGACTTAACAACCAGGAATAATGGCGTCTCATGATCTCGCTTCTTCTAGTGGGGTAAATTTTTATGAAGAAGAAAAATCTCCTAAAACACCATTATTCGAAGGGAGAAATTATAAAGGGTGGAATTTATTAATGGAAAACTTTATTAAAAGTTTAGATATCAATGTATGGGATATAGCAATAGTTAGACCGGCGGACGAATCAAATAAACAAGAGCGTCACCTAAATGCAAAAGCTACGCATTATATTTTTTGTGCTTTATCTCAAGATATTTTTAAATTAATATATTGTTTTTCCAGTGCATACAAAGTATGGAAATTTCTTGATGAAATGTATGATTCTCCTTCTACAGGTACAAAACAATCGCAAAAACCGGAGAATATGCAAGCTTGCACAAGTCTTCAGGAATGCTCCTCTCATGATGGATCAATGGAGCACACATTAAATGGAAAAGAAGAAGAAGTACTGTCTTCGGAAGAGGAGTGCCAAAAAGATGTAAAAGAAACGATATGCTCAAATCTTGCCTCTCCCGAAAGCAATGTAAGGAAATCAAATCCCATTTTCTGTACTTCTATTTCTACATTACAATTGCTTCAAACTACAAAGCGCAAAATTAAGAAATTAAAAAATGCTAATAAACATTTGCGCTTAGAAAATAAAAATTTAAAGGCAAAAATTAATGAACAATCAAATTCAAATTTATCTAGTTCTACCCATGGTTCCTTAGTTGAAAACACTACACCTTGTATGGAATTTGATGACTTAAACGAAAAATGCAAGGAACTTGAAAAGGAATTTCTTTTGATTAAAGAACAAAATAAAAAATTATGTTTAGAAAATTCATCTTTGAAAAATGATTGTGCTAAGTGTAAAGAATATAAAATTGAAATTAAAGAGATGGATGAAACATTTGATGAATATAGAAATAACTATCAAGATCATATAGATTCAATTCTTTCAACTCTTAAAAATAGCACAATCGCCTATAATAAAGCTAGACATAATTTAAAGATTAAAAATGATGAATTAAAATAAAAAATCAACTTGCTTATGAAAATTGTAAATACAACTTCACAATATCAAACTATATCTAAAAACAAGTTGAAAATGAATATGAACATCTTAACTAAGTTTAATAATGAGAGTAAGGAACATAAAGGATTTGCAAATCAAAATCAAAATCACTATTATTTACAAAATCATATTTCTCCCAACTTAAAAATAAAACTACACAAATTTCCTATGAACAACATTTTTAATAATCATTACAATCATAATCATCAATATAAAGGTAATCTTAATGGAAATTTGATGAATGAGAATAACATTAAACCAAGGTTTGAATGGAGGCCTAAAATTAAAAATGAAACATTCACTTCACATGAAAGGACTCATTCATCTTTGTCCTCACAAAAATCATCACGATGCATTTGGGTACCCAAAGGAACCATCACACATGGTCAACTTTGGATACCTAAATCTCTTATCTACTAGTATCATCCAAATGCATGAATTAGAATATTTTCAAAATGAAATATACAAATTTCTACTTCATGATATGCCTTAATGTCTTTTTCTTTTTCTTTTTGTTTTCTCATTTTTAAGCTATCATGTTATGGTCATCTTATATATTATTGGAAATATGATTATATCTCATAAATCATTATGAGTTTATAAAACAAATTGATCAAAATTCAAAATCATATTTTTATTTTGATGACCTATCTTTTATTCTTATATTCATTGCTTCTAAATATCTTATATTATCCATATGAATCAAACTCTAAATTTGCTATAAGATATTTCAAATTAAATCCAGTTATTAGGCTATTAAGATTCTTAGCCTTCACCAACAAGTGGTTTAGTGAAATAACTTGATCTGAAAGAAAATTCAAGATCTAAATAAAAGCTCAACTTTCAATATGGTTGTCATTGTTCACAACAAAAAATTATATTGTGTTCACTCCTTGATGTCAAATATGATCTAAACCATCACTATTGTTCACCTATAAAAAATCACATATATATTCAAAATTCTTAATTAAAGGAAAATCACTAAAATGTATTGAAAGAATTTATCTTCATAATGAATATTGAATTCACAAACACCACTATGATCAATTGATGTCCTTTGGTAAAATTCTCTAACATCATAAGTCATATCAAAAGTCTTCTAAAAATAATTATTTCTATCACATTTATGAGAATTGATATATTAACTGATGACAATTGATATTATAATGGTTGGTGTATATTGTGATTTATTTCTAGTTTAGACCTTTGAATCATCTTGATATCAAATCAAATAGAATCGTCACTCTATTCTAGGTCTATAAGTTGAAATACTATCAAACCTTGGTATAACATTAATCTCAAACTTATCATTCTGACATTACCACCTAAAGAATATTCGTGTCTATGTTAGGCTTTATATGTTTACCAAGATATACAGGCTGGGTATTCTCATCTAGGGCTTATCGAAGATATTCTTGTGCATGAACATTATTTTTAATCACTAAAATCATGCATATTTGATTTGTTCATTCGTGTCTTCTCATGCGTACATTTCCTATCATTGTCAAACTGCATTAGATTGATAAATACAAGCCTTAGAAAAATTAAAATGGAGATATAATAATTTATATCTCATGCTAAGTTTATTTGATAAAGTCATATACAAAATCGCTAATGTTTCATGAAATTTGCACTATCTAGACATTTCTTAAAATTCTGAAATTTCAGCATGAAACTACTATTGGGACACTTAATCAATACCAACAAACAAAACTTTCAAAATCATCAAAAATCATGTACTGTTTCCCGCGCTAGCGCTAACGCCGGCGCTAGTGCACCTATGTGTTTTTCTGTATTTTTAAAATTTTTAAAAATCCCTAAAAATATATTAATCTATGTGTACTATTCATTTCTGCATGTTTGCTTTTATTACATTTTTGAAAAATCAAATACAAAAATACAAAAGCCAAAATACAAAAAAAATTATATGTTTTGCCTTTGTGTTTTTTGTCATTTGTTTAAATTCTACTTTTAAAAGCAAAAATCAAATACAAAAATATAAAACAAAAGAATTATCAAAAATTGTTATTTTTGAACTTAACTTTTTACTTATATCTTGCGAAAGGGTGATTTGGGCTCTCATCCCATCATATCACCTAGTACCGGGCGAACCTCTCACAAGGTAGTCCTCGGGATGTCCAAGATCAATTTTATAAGTTCAAACTTTAAATAAAAATTATTCTTCAAAAATATCAAAAATATTATATGGACTTCATTGAAAATCAAGCATGATTTAATCTATTATTTAGAACTTCTATAATGTTGCAATTTATCTTTTCAAACTACTTTGAACATTGCTTTCATCATGCTTTGATATATCTATTAATATGTGCATCAATTATTGTGAAACAGTTGTGTAGAACTAAGCTTAGCATGCCTCTTAGTATGAGTAAATGTTTTATGTTTGATAATGATCGCTATTCACTCACTTATTTTGGCATTGTCTACATATGTGTTTAATCTAAGAATGCTTGTGTATGTTTTGTAATAGTACAATGAATTAAAATTTCACAAGTATCTTACCTACACAACCTTTATTTGCACTTTTAAGAGTTAAGAAAAGTGGTTATCTTTTTCATAAATTATATTGGTTTGCAAAACAAGTGTATTCGGAGAACTTTGTACAAAACAAAAATCATAAAATAAAGTGACAAAGATAACTCCACCAAGCACTACTTGAACCTCCTGATAAGTCTTAATAAGCGTTGTGAGGTTGAGCACCTTGGAAAGAATAGTTAAGTATCTTGTGCAAACCATAACTTTCTTTCAAAAATAAAAACCACTTATTCTTAAGTACAACGACTGGATCACAATAAAAAAAAAATCAATATTGAAGAATAAAATTATGTGATCCCCCAAGCACTACTTTGCACCCTGATAAATCTTATTAAGCATTGTGTGTGCAAAGCACCTTGGTAGTTATACAATTTTTTTTATGCATTGAAGTGAGTGGAAGTAAAATTATTTGTGTTTTATTGCGCTCTTTACTTTACATATTACTTGTATTTTTGATTAAAACATTTGTTTTCTCT
Source organism: Dactylorhiza incarnata (assembly GCA_033032865.1). Taxonomy (NCBI): domain Eukaryota; kingdom Viridiplantae; phylum Streptophyta; class Magnoliopsida; order Asparagales; family Orchidaceae; genus Dactylorhiza; species Dactylorhiza incarnata. The sequence goes on from JAWHQI010000052.1 coordinate 12,379,510, forward strand.
ATTCAAAATACACTTTTGTGCACATCATTATCTTCCATAACACTTCTTCTCATGAGTATTGGATCCTAATGCTAATTCTATACTACTCTTTACTTATGAAATGCACTAGATAACCTAGCATGCAATATACAATGTTTGGTATGAGTTGAAATTATGAATTAAAATAACATTGTAGTAATTTTTTTTGATAACATCATTTCATGCTTGGTTACATTATTGAAGATTTTAATTGAACAATGATTTACAAAAACATCTTCTTTTTGAAATTTAACTTATATATCTTTCTATGGCTCATCATTAATTACAATACGATGTTTCTTGTATTTCTATAAGTCTTCTGCATCATCACCATATAATGATTTTTGTGATAACATCATTTTGTGTGCATCATCACTTGAATCTTCAAATTCCTTTCTTGCAACAAGTGGTAGACTTGTTTGGTAAACTTTATATTGGTTGCTTTAAAAATGAATATTTTTATGCCAAAAACTCTGATCTATTTCTATAAAAAAAAATGTTATGCTTCAAACTCTGATTCATTTCTATGAAAAATTTATTACGCTAAAAACTCTAATTTATTAATAGACTTCAAAATAGCTATGTGAGTGTTCTCATAAATTCAAATAAAAATATAAATCCATAGGCTATGTCATTAGATTTAAAACTCTTATATGTTTCCAATAATCATTATCCATGACTTCATTTCTCACCATAGCGGGGGCGTAGGGTTGTAGACATTAGATAACCTTTATCTCTAGTCATGTCTTGTCCTTAACCATGGAGGGTTCTAGTGGGGCCTTGCGAGGCACTGGGGGGAAAGAGTGCTAGGTTGAGTTGTGTCTAGTGTTTGCATATGGGACTAACACCCCAACCTATGGCATGTATGCAGCTCCTCATGCCCATCTGTCACTTAGTACGGGGCTAGGGTGTAGGCATATTGTCTGGGTAGTTTAGTTACTTAGAAATCATTACATTTTGTTTATGCTACAAACTCTGATTTATGAAAATGTTGAGATACTCAAACTCTGATCCATTAAAATGAAAAGTAATTCTAAAACTCCTTCTCATTTCCTTCTCTACAAGCTCGATCAGGCTTTTATCTTCTTTGCAACTTTTTAGTGATGTCTCCTTACCCGCTTTTGCTAATAACAAAAGGGGGAGAACTAACATGATAAATATTAATCTACTATCAAACTATAATGCTTAATTAAGACGATATCTTACATATTAGGAGAGCATCCACTTAGGGGGAGCATGTATTTAAGGGGAGCAATTCTAAATGCTACAATCAATAATTATCCTAAGTCATCACTCTCACACAACACAAATATAGTTTCATCATTCTTATTTATTAATGCTCTGATTTATCATTAATGGATTTATTATTATCAAAAGGGGGAGTTTGTTGGAACGTGGTCTTCTGCATCTCCTAGGTTTGAGAATAACAATTCCTATGTGTATTTGATCTTGTGTGTTTATGTGTGCAGGAAAACAAGTCCACATGACTCAAGGATAACATAAGAATGTTGTGCCAAAATTTGAAGCCAAAATTCCAACATGCCCGCTAGCACCTGCGCTAGCGCTAGCGCTAGAGCTAGCGCGGACTTGAGAAAATCTCGGAAACAATTTTAGAAGGTGCTAGCGCCAGGCGATAGCAGCTAATGCAGGCGGTAGCAGCTAGCGCAGGTGGTATCTACTAGCGCTGGCGGTAGCGCGGAGCATAAGAGGAATGGCGAAATTGTTTCCCGGGATTAAAGATTCTCCCGCGCAAAATATTACTTAATATGGGATAGCGCCGACTGTAGAGATAGCGCTAGCGCTAGCTCAAAACACAAGAGGAATCTCAGCAGAGTTGCCACGGATTGAAGATTCTTCCGCGCAGAATATGTCCTAAAATGGGATAGCCCCGGCGGTAGCACTAGCGCTGGCGCTAGCGCTGAGGCTATAAAAAGGACCCATTGGCTCAGTCTTCTTCATCCTCTTGAGATCCAAATTCCAGAGCTTCGTGCCACAACATAGAGAGGAAGGTTCAGAGATATACTCCCACAAATCCATAAAGACTAAAGGAGATCCATGGAGAAGATTTAAACACGCGTCATCATCGTGACGAAAGACCGCATCGACTACGATCATACTCTGCGTCTTCGTCTACTTCTCCAAGAAATCCACATAGAGGGAGTTTTATATTATTGTCTTTTTATTTCACATCTTTTCTGTAATCGTTTAGGAAATTCGCCTCGTGTTGGCGACTAGGTCTGGGTAGGACTTAGGGTTGAAATTCTCCTCGTGTTGGCGACTAGGTCTCGGGTGTAGGTCTAGGGGGTGCTCGAGGTTATATCCGGGGAAGGGTTGGCTAGAGCGGCTTGAGGCCGTATCCGGGGAAGGATCGGCTAAAGCCAACCGGTTCGTGGGGATACGAGTCGGTATAGAAAATAAAAAGAGTCTTTCTATTAGCTTTGATTTCTAGCTTCGATAAGAGATCAAGTTTTGTAATCATGCTTCTCAAGTTAATAAAATCATGTCTTTACTTTTACTTCACTTGATTTGTCTTGATCTTCTCTAGTTTAATAATCAAAACTTTTTCAAAGTATTTAAAAATATAATATAAGTTTTTAAAACTCTTATTCACCCCCCCCCCCCCTCTAAGGGCGCCTACCGATCCAACAAGTGGTATCAGAGCGAGGTTATTCAAAATTGGCTTAACAACCAGGAATAATAGCGTCTCATGATCTCGCTTCTACTAGTGGGGTAAATTTTTATGAAGAATAAAAATCTCCTAAACCACCTTTATTCGAAGGGAGAAATTATAAAGGGTGGAAATTATTAATGGAAAAGTTTATTAAAATTTTAGATATCAATGCATGGGATATAGCAATAGTTAGACCAACGGACGAATCAAATAAACAAGAGCATCACCTAAATGCAAAAGCTATGCATTATATTTTTTGTGCTTTATCTCAAGATATTTTTAAATTAATATATTGTTTTTCCAGGGCATACAAAGTATGGAAATTTCTTGATGAAATGTATGATTCTCCTTCTACAGGTATGGAACAATCGCAAGAACCGGAGAATATGCAAGCTTGCACAAGTCTTCAAGAATGCTCCTCTCATGACGGATCAACGGAGCACACATTAAATGGAAAAGAAGAAGAAGTACTGTCTTCGGAAGAGTACTGCCAAAAAGATGTAAAAGAAATGATATGCTCAAATCGTGCCTCTCCCGAAAGCAATGTAGGGAAATCAAATCCCATTTTCTGTACTTCTATTTCTACATTACAATTGCTTCAAACCACAAAGGGCAAAATTATGAAATTAAAAAATGCTAATAAATATTTGCGCTTAGAAAATAAAAATTTAAAGGTAAAAATTAATGATCAATCAAATTCAAATTTATCTAGTTCTACCCATGGTTCCTTAGTTGAAAACACTACACCTTGTATGGAATTTGATGACTTAAAAGAAAAATGCAAGGAACTTGAAAAAGAACTTCTTTTGATAAAAGAACAAAATAAAAAATTATGTTTAGAAAATTCATCTTTGAAAAATGATTGTGCTAAGTGTAAAGAATATAAAATTGAAATTAAAGAGATGGATGAAACATTTGATGAATATAGAAATAACTATCAAGATCATATAGATTCAATTGTTTCAACTCTTAAAAATAGCACAATCGCCTATAATAAAGCTAGACATAATTTAAAGATTAAAAATGATGAATTAAAATCAAAAATCAACTTTCTTATGAAAATTGTAAATACAACTTCACAATATCAAACTATATCTAAAAACAAGTTGAAATTGAATATGAACATCTTAACTAAGTTTAATAATGGGAGTAAGGAACATAAAGGATTTGCAAATCAAAATCAAAATCACCATTATTTACAAAATCATGTTTCTCCCAACTTAAAAATAAAACTACACAAATTTCCTATGAACAACACTTTTAATAATCATTACAATCATAATCATCAATATAAAGATAATCTCAATGGAAATTTGATGAATAAGAATAACATTAAACCAAGGTTTGAATGGAAGCCTAAAATTAAAAATGAAACATTCACTTCACATGAAAGGACTCATTCATCTTTGTCCTCACAAAAATCATCACGATGCATTTGGGTACCCAAAGGAACCATCACACATGGTCAACTTTGGATACCCAAATCTCTTATCTACTAGTATCATCCAAATGCATGAAGTAGAATATTTTCAAAATGAAATATACAAATTTCTACTTCATGATATGCCTTAATGTCATTTTCTTTTTCTTTTTGTTTTCTCATTTTTAAGCTATCATGTTATGGTCATCTTATATATTAATGGAAATATGATTTTATCTCATAAAACTGTATGAGTTTATAAAACAAATCGATCAAAATTCCAAATCATATTTTTATTTTGATGACGTATCTTTTATTCTTATATTCATTGCTTCTAAATATCTTATATTATCCATATGAATCAAACTCTAAATTTGCTATAAGATATTTCAAATTAAATCCAGTTATTAGGCTATTAAGATTCTTAGCCTTCACCAACAAGTGGTTTAGTGAAATAACTTGATCTAAAAGAAAATTCAGGATATAAATAAAAGCTCAACTTTCAATATGGTTGTCATTGTTCACAATAAAAAATTATATTGTGTTCACTCCTTGATGTCAAACATGATCTAAACCATCACTATTGTTCACCTATCAAAAATCACATATATATTCAAAATTCTTAATTAAAGGAAAATCACTAAAATATATTGAAAGAATTTATCTTCATAATGAATATTGAATTCACAAACACCAATATGATCAATTGATGTCCTTTGGTAAAATTCTCTAACATCATAAGTCATATCAAAAGTCTTCTAAAAATAATTATTTCTATCACATTTATGAGAATTGATATATTAACTGATGACAATTGATATTATAATGGTTGGTGTATATTGTGATTTATTTCTAGTTTAGACCTTTGAATCATCTTGATATCAAATCAAATAGAATCGTCACTCCATTCTAGGTCTATAAGTTGAGACACTATCAAACCTTGGTATTACATTAATCTTAAACTTATCATTCTGACATTACCACCTAAAGAATATTCGTGTCTATGTTAGGCTTTATATGTTTACCAAGATATACAGGCTGGGTATTCTCATCTAGGGCTTATCGAAGATATTCTTGTGCATGAACATTATTTTTAATCACTAAAATCATGCATATTTGATTTGTTCATTCGTGTCTTCTCATGCGTACATTTCCTATCATTGTCAAACTACATTAGATTGATAAATACAAGCCTTAGAAAAACTAAAATGGAGATATAATAATTTATATCTCATGCTAAGTTTATTTGATAAAGTCATATACAAAATCGCTAATGTTTCATGAAATTTGCACTATCTAGACATTTCCTAAAATTCTGAAATTTCAGCATGAAACTACTATTGGGACACTTAATCAATACAAACAAACAAAAATTTCAAAATCATCAAAAATCGTGTACTGTTTCCCGCGCTAGCGCTAACGCCGGCGCTAGTGCACCTATGTGTTTTTCTGTATTTTTTAAATTTTGAAAAATCCCTAAAAATATATTAATCTATGTGTACTATTCATTTCTGCAAGTTTGCTTTTATTACATTTTTGAAAAATCAAATACAAAAATACAAAAGCCAAAATACAAAAAAAATTATATGTTTTGCCTTTGTGTTTTTTGTCATTTGTTTAAATTCTACTTTTAAAAGCAAAAATCAAATACAAAAATATAAAACAAAAGAATTATCAAAAATTGTTATTTTTGAACTTAACTTTTTACTTGTATCTTGCGAAAGGGTGATTTGGGCTCTCATCCCATCATATCACCTAGTACCGGGCGAACCTCTCACAAGGTAGTCCTCGGGATGTCCAAGATCAATTTTATAAGTTCAAACTTTAAATAAAAATTATTCTTCAAAAATATCAAAAATATTGTATGGACTTCATTAAAAATCAAGCATGATTTAATCTATTATTTAGAACTTCTATAATTTTGCAATTTATCTTTTCAAACTACTTTGAACATTGCTTTCATCATGCTTTGATATATCTATTTATATGTGCATCAATTATTGTGAAAACGTTGTGTAGAACTAAGCTTAGCATGCCTCTAAGTATGAGTAAATGTTTTATGTTTGATAATGATCGCTATTCACAAACTTATTTTGGCATTGTCTACATATTTTTTTAATCTAAGAATGCTTGTGTATGTTTTGTAATAGTACAATGAATTAAAATTGCACAAGTATCGTACCTACACAACCTTTATTTGCACTTTTAAATGTTAAGAAAAGTGGTTATCTTTTTCATAAATTATATTGGTTTGCAAAACAAGTGTATTTGGAGAACTTTGTACAAAATAAAAATCATAAAATAAAGTGACAAAGATAACTCCACCAAGCACTACTTGAACCTCCTGATAAGTCTTAATAAGCGTTGTGAGGTTGAGCACCTTGGAAAGAATAGTAAAGTATCTTGTGAAAACCATAACTTTCTTTCAAAAATAAAAACCACTTATTCTTAAGTACACCGGATCACAATAAAAAAAAATCAATATTGAAGAATAAAATTATGTGATCCCCCAAGCACTACTTTGCACCCTGATAAGTCTTAATAAGCATTGTGTGTGCAAAGCACCTTGGTAGTTGTACATTTTTTGTGCATTGAAGTGAGTGGAAGTAAAATTATTTGTGTTTTATTACGCTCTTTACTTTACATATTACTTGTATTTTTGATTAAAACATTTGTTTTATTGCTTGGTTATATTATTGAAGATTTTAATTGAACAATGATTTACAAAAACATCTTCTTTTTGAAATTTAACTCATATATCTTTTTATGGATCATCATTAATTACAATAAGATGTTTCTTGTATTTCTATAAGTCTTCTGCATCATCACCATATAATGATTTTACCTTGCGCTTTCATGCTTATTTAAAGTCTTTTATTTTGTGTGCATCATAACTTGAATCTTCAAATTCCTTTCTTGCAACAAGTGGTAGACTTGTTTGGTAAACTTTATATTTGTTGCTTTAAACATGAATATTTTTATGCCAAAAACTCTGATTTATTTCTATAAAAAAAATGTTATGCTTCAAACTCTGATTCATTTCTATGAAAAATTTATTACGCTAAAAACTCTGATTTATTAATAGACTTCAAAATAGCTATGTGAGTGTTCTCATATATTAAAATAAAAATATAAATCCATAGGCCATGTCATTAGATTTAAAACGCTTATATGTTTCCAATAATCATTATCCATGACTTCATTTCTCACCATAGCTGGGGCGTAGGGTTGTAGACATTAGATAACCTTTATCTCTAGTCATGTCTTGTCCTTAACCGTGGAGGGTTCCAGTGGGGCCTTACGAGGCACTGGGGGGAAAGAGTGCTAGGTTGAGTTGTGTCTAGTGTTTGCATATGGGACTAACACCCTAACCTACGACATGTATGCAGCTCCTCATGCCCATCCGTCACTTAGTACGGAGCTAGGGTGTAGACATATTGTCTGGGTAGTTTAGTTACTTGGAAATCATTACATTTTGTTTATGCTACAAACTCTGATTTATGAAAATGTTGAGATACTCAAACTCTGATCCATTAAAATGAAAAGTAATTCTAAAACTCCTTCTCATTTCCTTCTCTACAAGCTCGATCATGCTTTTATCTTCTTTGCAACTTTTTAGTGATGTCTCCTTACCCGCTTTTGCTAATAACAAAAGGGGGAGAACTAACATGATAAATATTAATCTACTATCAAACTATAATGCTTAAATAAGACGATAACTTACATATTAGGAGAGCATTCACTTAGGGGGAGCATGTATTTAGGGGGAGCAATTCTAAATGCTACAATTAATAATTATCCTAGGTCATCACTCTCACACACACACAAATATAGTTTCATCATGCTTATTTATTAATGCTCTAATTTATCATTAATGGATTTGTTATTATCAAAATGGGGAGTTTGTTGGAACGTGGTCTTCCACATCTCCTAGGTTTGAGAATAACAAATCCTATGTGTATTTGATCTTGTGTGTTTAAGTGTGCAGGAAAACAAGTCCACATGACTCAAGGATAATATAAGAATGTTGCGCCAAAATTTGAAGCCAAAATTCCAACATGCCCGCTAGCACTGGCGCTAGCGCTAGCGCTAGCGCGGACTTGAGAAAATCTCGAAAACAATTTTAGAAGGTGCTAGTGCCAGGCGATAGCAGCTAACGCAGGCGGTAGAAGCTAGCGCAGGAGGTATCTACTAGCGCTGGCGGTAGCGCGTAGCATAAGAGAAATGGCGAAATTGTTTCCCCGGATTAAAGATTCTCGCGCGCAAAATATTACTTAATATGGGATAGCGCTGGCGGTAGCGATAGCGCTAGCGCTAGCTCAAAACACAAGAGGAATCTCAGCAGAGTTGCCACGGATTGAAGATTCTGCCGCGCAGAATATGTCCTAAAATGGGATAGCGCCGGCGGTAGCACTAGAGCAGGCGATAGCGCTGAGGCTTTAAAAAAGACCCATTGGCTCCGTCTTCTTCATCCTCTTGAGATCCAAATTCCAGAGTTTTGTGCCACATCATAGAGAGGAAGGTTCAAAGATATGCTCCCACAAATCTATAAAGACTAAAGGAGATCCGTGGAGAAGATTTCAACACGCGTCATCATCGTGACGAAAGACCGCATCGACTACGATCATACTCTGCGTCTTCGTCTACTTCTCCAAGAGATCCACATAGAGGGAGTTTTATATTATTGTCTTTTTATTTCACATCTTTTCTGTAATCGTTTAGGAAATTCGCCTCGTGTTGGCGACTAGGTCTGGGTAGGACTTAGGGATGAAATTCACCTCGTGTTGGCGACTAGGTCTCGGGTGTAGGTCTAGGGGGTGCTTGATGAGTCACAATTATATACACATATATGGACTCATATAGGCCGTGTTTCTAGTCTTTCCGCTGCACTTTAGCCTTGTTTTAGCTCATAATTATCATTCCATGCTAGGTGCACTTCTTGGCCTATTTTGGTGTATTTTTATGTTTATTCTCCTATGTTAGCCTTATCGTACTGTTGAGTGCCACTTTCAGTAGCCTGATTAGCATTTCTGTAGGAACAGGAGTCGTGCAGGTATTCCCGGAACAATTCTGTACAGGAACACTGCGCACGATCACTGGTTCTATTGCGCACGACCACTGGTCGTGCGCCACTGATCGTGCGCACTTAACGCCCATTTTCTGAGTTATGTTTGGCTTATCGCACGACCACTTACGATAGTGCGCACGACCACTGGTCGTGCGCCACTGGTCGTGCGAACATTGTATTTTATAATTTTCTTACCTTGCAGGCTCCGCCCAGGCAGGCGCACGATCACAGGATGCTAGCACGCACGACCACTGGTCGTGCGCCAATGACCGTGCGCACTGTTTTTTCCAGCGCCTATAAATGTTCCTGCTCGCGAATTAGGTCGGATCCTCACCGTTTTTCTCGCCCAGCTCCGCCGTTCCGCTCATTTCCGCAGGTGTTCGCTCCCTAGGCCTCCTCCATCATCCAAGGGCTTCAAGGAAGAGATTCTACACTCATCTTCATCGCCAAGGAAGGAGTTCCTCGCATCGGACGTGGACGGATTGTAAAACGCTGGAGAAGACGGGTCCATTGGGAGGTGTGACAGCCCTCCTCTACCCCGGACGCAATTAGGACCGAGCTAGGACGTGGATTGACAACCCGACGATTCCTACCGTGAATCTACAACAAGACTCCGGATTCGGTCGTATCTCTTGCCTCTTTCTTCTACTTTTGTGGTTGTATTTTTTGTAATCTCTATATTTAGATGATGACACTATGAATCTTGTTTATTAATGTTTATTTCATGTTTATGGAATCATATTATTCATGTGTGAATGAGGAGTGCCCCATTCCATCCTCCATCCCGCCGTCATGTTCGTGTGCTGCACTAGCAATTGCTAGTGGCGTGCTTGTCGAAGAGGTGTCGACGACCCTCATTTCGTTAGCCTACTCACCCATCCACCTACCGAAGCGTGGCATAGCGGCCCGTGTATTCCATCCCACCTAACGAAGCAGCGCGCTCAAGGCCTGCATAGTTTGATCCGTTAGCCTACTCGTCCATCCGCCCTTGCGATGCAGCGCGTTCAAGGCCTGCCTAGTCTCCATTCCGCCAAGCGAAGCATTGCATAGTGGCATTGCATAAGAGTAGTTGTAGTTGTTTTCTTTTATTTTCCACAAACCAAATCCCCCATTACCGCATCCATCCGCTCGAAAGGACTTCAATCTCAAGTCCTTCCTCGATAATAAACTCCACCTTACTGTGTTCCTTTGATATCGATACTTGGGGATTCATTCCCATTTTATATTACTTGAACGATCAGTACACTGCCGTTTCGTGCCGCAGTCCAGCTACCGCCTATAGCGGTGTGTGAGATTTGCGCCATCAAATTTTTGGCGCCATTGCCGGGGAACACAGACGTGTGAGTTTTCTGGAGAGGGAGAACCTGAGAGAGAAGCCCTTCCATTTGTAAATTGCATTTCTTTGTTTTATCTCTTTTTATTCCATTTTCCTGTTTTAATTAGGTTGCTTTAGTAATTTTTGTTAGGTGTAGTATTTTGCACAATAGCATTTTTTATTTTGAATTGTATTATCTTCACACTATGTGGACACATCTCAATATCCGTTGCCGTTGGTGTGGAGCTACTTCCCACTCTAGTGATGAATACCCTACGGAGAACAGTATGCATAATTCTTATAGCCCAGCATATGGAGCACCGACTTCGTCTGGTACTCCATATGGTGCGCGTAAGTGTTATGGCTACTCTGCTGAGCCTTTACCGTCATACTTCTTTTCGGCTTCAACACCCGCTGTGCCAAAGAAGCCTGCTAGGCAGTGCCGGTTTTGTCAGAGCACTGATCATGTCTTGAAGGACTGTGCCGAGTATTTTCGCCAATTGGACGAGGATGATGATCCGGATATTCGGATCGTCCCAACGCCTAACTCTGGCAGCACACCTTCAACATCCGGTTATGTGTCTTTGTCACCTTCACATCTTGAAGGGTATGGCATGGATATGGTCACCGGATGTGCGGTTGATCTATTCACCGACATTGCTGAGCCTATTCTCCATGTGCGTCCACCACTTTTAGTGGATTCAATTCTTTGTGAGGAATCAGTGCTCGACTTTTATCCGAGCACTATTCTTCCCCCTGTTGTGCATACTACATTCGTCTCTGACGACATTGTCGATGATATGTCACAAGAGAAGGCCGTTGATCTTAGTGTTATGCCTGTTCCTATGGAGGAGGACAACCTTCCAGGTGAAGAGGAGTTTTCCTCAGCACCGGTGGAGGAAGTCCAAATCCTAAGCTTGGCCACCGTTGATCCCGCCGAATCTTGTAGCATTGATGACAATGCAAACATTATTTTACTTCCCCAGCCTGATGGGAGTGAAACCGGGATCACTCCCCCGATTGATGTTTATTTATGTTCTTCGTCTTCTTTATTTCTTGATCCCCTTCCTTCATCTGAGTCTGTGCAGGTTGAATCTTCACAGGTACCCCAGGAGGATTTGGTGCATATTGCCCAAGTCAATGATGAGAGCATACTCTTATGTGAGGAGGTTGATTCCCCCTCCGTAGAGGAAGCTCCACTCATTGCCTTTTCCTCCTGCCACCTCCCTGTTGACGACACCTTGCTAGGCAAGGATGTGTTTGGTGAGTTGAGTGAGGATATCTCCTCCTCTTCTTGCTTTCTGTTTCCTCTACCTGTGTTATGTAGGTATTATTATTTGGGTAGAGGAGTAACTGCTCTGTCGCCGTATTGGTACCCGCTACCGACATGCGTATAAGAACAGTTACCTGTTCATTTCCTTTTTCATAGACCCATTAGCTAGAACCTTTAGTTTTGGAATAAGTCGTGCTGGGATGACAATAACCCCAGTAGTTATCTTTCTTTTCTGCATTTTTATTTCACTAATCATGCTTAGTTAGTAGTATTTTTTTTTAGTATTCTATTTTCTTTTGTTTCTGCGGAGCTGACCCCTGCAGGTATCTTTTCTGGATGGCGGATGCTGCGGCTCATTTTAGCTTACACGCCAATCTTCTGGTATGCTCATTTCTGAGCACTGGGTACTCTCTTTCCCTAGCTTTTTCTGATTTTCATGATATATATTGTGTGTATTGTCTAGTTTAAGTCTGGGGGAGAGTAGTTCTGTGTGTTCACTGCACGTGCACTAGTGCTTAGCATGTTAGAAGTATTTTATTTTCATTTTTATGATTTATTTACTTTCTCCGCACACCACTGCACCCACTTTAACGCGCACTCACTTATTTGTGTGCTTCCGTTCACACTTATCTTAGTTTGGAATGTGAAATAGGATGTTAGCTTAGGAATTGCAAATTGGAGTACGATGTTGACTCTTGTAGTGCTCTAGTCGCATATTCCTTGCTTGCATAGAAATTTGAGTAGAATTAGACTGTCTCTATACTTTTAATTTACAATTAGTGTTCTTGCGTAGTTTTTGATTTATTTTACTCATTTGGTGAATGTAACCAAAATTTGCGGTAGCACGGTGTTGTGTGTAAGCAAGCTCTAGTTGTGTGTTGCTCGAGTCGGAAGGAAGGTTTACCTTTCTCGTGGGCTAAGAACTTGCCCCAAGCGACTCTTGAAGCATGGGCGAGAGCAACTCATTTTGTTAAATGTGATGTAGGCCATTTTTGGCTAGTTTGAGCCTTGTTTTCCATGACCTATGCGTTCACCTTTGCAAGCCAAGTTTGTGCCTACCCTTCTTTTGTTTCAGCTCTTCTTTTAAATCATCAAAGCCTGAAGCTTATCCTATTATCGCAGCCAAGTAATGAGTTAACTGAAATTACCTTTCATATTTGGATGTGATGTATGGAAATTTTTGTGATGTGAAGAAAAAATGTATTGTGTGCTGAACATATTGTTGTAAACCAACCGGGGGATAAATGAAAAAAAATGAAGTTAAAAGAAAAAAATTCTGTAAAGAATAAAAATGACAAGAAATCCCCTTGGGCGTAATAGAAAAATTTAGTTGGTATTTGTTTGGAGTAGGCTGTGTACACACCCGTTTTTCAAGCTATGTCCGGGGGTGTGGTACACTAGCGCTGTTTTGGGCTTGTTCAGGGTAAGCATTTCGATGTTGCTCATTTTGGTTGCATAGCCGTTTCGTTTATCATTGAATATCATACCGTAACCTAAGCCCAATTATAACCCGAAGTCCTATTGATTTAACTTCTGAGTTTGTTAGTGCCGTGGAGAGAGTGTAACCGGGCAAGCTTATGGTTCTCGTCGTTGATGGATTTCAGCGGAGTTATTCCCGAATTCCGGTCTTTAGCAACACCCTCCTGAGTGGCTTGTTTACTTTCACATCGGGTACGACCGCACAAATTCTTCATGATTCACCATCTGAGTACAAATAAATCTCTATTTACGCATGTATACTTTTGTAAATTAATTAGTATAACTAGAATCTTCTTTTACAGAATTTCTATTTGCATGGGTATGATACTTCGCATCTGACTCTTTATTTGCAATTCTCTACGCTAACCACCATTTTCCCTACTCCGCTGGATTTGTTTGCTCGGGACGCGCAAACAGTTAAGTATGGGGGTGTGATGAGTCCCAATTATATACACATATATGGACTCATATAGGCCGTGTTTCTAGTCTTTCCGCTGCACTTTAGCCTTGTTTTAGCTCATAATTATCATTCCATGCTAGGTGCACTTCTTGGCCTATTTGGTGTATTTTTATGTTTATTCTCCTATGTTAGCCTTATCGTACTGTTGAGTGCCACTTTCAGTGGCCTGATTAGCATTTCTGTAGGAACAGGAGTCGTGCAGGTATTCCCGGTACAATTCTGTACAGGAACACTGCGCACGATCACTAGTTCTATTGCGCACGACCACTGGTCGTGCGCCACTGATCGTGCGCACTAAACGCCCATTTTATGAGTTCTGTTTGGCTTATCGCACGACCACTTACGATAGTGCGCACGACCACTGGTCATGCGCCACTGGTCGTGCGAACATTGTATTTTATAATTTTCTTACCTTGCAGGCTCCGCCCAGGAAGGCGCACGATCACAGGATGCTAGCGCGCACGACCACTGGTCGTGCGCTAATGACCGTGCGCACTGTTTATTCCAGCGCCTATAAATGTTCCTGCTCGCGAATTAGGTCGGATCCTCGCCGTTTTTCTCGCCCAGCTCCGCCATTCCGCCCATTTCCGCAGGCATTCGCCCCCTAGGCCTCATCCATCATCCAAGGGCTTCAAGGAAGAGATTCTACACTCATCTTCATCGCCAAGGAAGGAGTTCCTCGCATCGGATGTGGCCGGATTGTAAAACGCTGGAGATGACGGGTCCATTGGGAGGTGTGACAGCCCTCCTCTACCCCGGACGCTGTTGGGACCGAGCTAGGACGTGGATTGACAACCCGACGATTCCTACCATGAATCTACAACGAGACTCCGGATTCGGTCGTATCTCTTGCCTCTTTCTTCTAATTGTGTGGTTGTATTTGTTTGCAATCTCTATATTTAGATGATGACACTATGAATCTTGTTTATTTATGTTTATTTCATGTTTATGGAATCATATTATTCATATGTGTGAATGAGGAGTGCCCCATTCCATCCTCCATCCAGCCGTCACGTTCGTGTGCCGCACTAGCAATTGCTAGTGGCGTGCTTGTCGAAGAGGTGCCGACGACCCTCATTTCGTTGGCCTACTCGCCCATCCGCCTACCGAAGCGTGGCATAGCGGCCCGTGTATTCCATCCCGCCTAACGAAGCAGCGCGCTCAAGGCCTGCATAGTTCGATCCGTTAGCCTACTCGTCCATCCGCCCTTGCGACGCAGCGCGTTCAAGGCCTGCCTAGTCTCCATTCCGCCAAGCGAAGCATTGCATAGCGGCATTGCATAGGAGTAGTTGTAGTTGTTTTCTTTTATTTTCCACAAACCAAATCCCCCATTTCCGCATCCATCCGCTCGAAAGGACTTCAATCTCAAGTCCTTCCTAGATAATAAACTCCACCTTACTGTGTTCCTTTGAGATCGATACTTGGGGATTCATTCCCATTTTATATTACTTGAACGATCGGTACACTGCCGTTTCGTGCCGCAGTCGAGCTACCGCCTATAGCGGTGTGTGAGATTTGCGCTATCAGTGCTCGAGGCCATATCCGGGGAAGGGTTGGCTAGACCGGCTTGAGGCTGTATCCGGGGAAGGATCGGCTAAAGCCAACCGGTTCGTGGGGATACGAGTCGGTATAGAAAACAAGAAGAGTCTTTCTATTAGCTTTGATTTCTAGCTTCGATAAGAGATCAAGTTTTGTAATCATGCTTCTCAAGTTAATAAAATCATGTCTTTACTTTTACTTCACTTTATTTGTCTTGATCTTCTCTAGTTTAATAATCAAAGCTTTTTCAAAGTTTTTAAAAATATAATATAAGTTTTTAAAACCCTTATTCACCCCCCCCCCCCCCCCTCTAAGGGCGCCTACCGATCCAACATCAAGCCGCTCTAGCCAACCCTTCCCTGGATATGGCCTCGAGCACCCCCTAGACCTACTCCCGAGACCTAGTCACCAACATGAGGCGACTTTCAGCCCTAAGTCCTACCCAGACCTAGTCGCCAACACGAGGCGAATTAAACGATTACAGAAAAGATGTGAATTAAAAATACAATAATATAAAAACTCCCTCTATGTAGATCTCTTGGAGAAGTAGACGAAGATGCAGAGTATGATTGTAGTCGATGCGGTCTTTCGTCACGATGATGATGCATGTTAAAATCTTCTCCACGGATCTCCTTTTAGTCTTTATGGATTTGTGGGAGTATATCTCTAAAACTTCCTCTCTCTGTTGTGGCACGAAGCTCTGGAATTTTGGATCTCAAGAGACTTGGGAAGTCGGAGCCAAGTTGTCCTTTTTATAGAATTAGCGCTAGTGCCTACGCTAGTGCTACCGCCGGCGCTATCCCATATTAGGACACATTCTGCGCGGCAGAATCTTCAATCCGAGGAAACAATTCCCCCTTGCCAACTGTGTTCCTCGCTAGCGCCTGCGCTATCGGATATCGCCTGGTGCTTTCTCCTTCTATAAGTTCTCCCGGCAATTTCGCTTTGAGCCAATATTTTGTCGAATAGGAATTCGTCGACCGTTGCTAAGAGTTCATCGAACGGCAGCTAGCGCCTGCATTAGTACTACTTCCAGCGCTAGTAGATGTATTGGATTTGTTGGCTCAACTTTTGGGGCAAACTTCTTATGTAATCCTTGAGTCATGTGGACTTTGTTATCCTGCACACTTAAACACACAAGATCAAATACATATGGGATTTGTTATTCTCAAACCTAGGAGATGCGGAAGACCATGTTCCAACAAGCCGCACAGCTATCCCTGAGACCGCGCGAACAGAGCACAACCCGTTGCTGTAAGCCCACAATCATAGACCGCACAAACTGCTGCTTTATTCAACTGCTGAAAACAATTGCTGTCTGCACTTCATGATCGCCTAGACCGCATAGTCTTAAGATCACAGAAGAACCCGCGAACACTTGACAAAGAACTGCTTCCTGCTGCCAGACCGCAACTCAAGATCGCCAGACCACTTAAGGCCGCCGGATCAACTGAGACTGTTGCACAGACCAAGAACACCTAAACACAGTCCGCACAGACAGACCGCTGCCGAATTGGTTTATTCAAAGTTGGAAAGAAGAGAGAATTCTGATGGTGACTGCTTGTCGCTAACCTGCGAATAGAACAACCCGGTCAGACAACTCAAATCGTGCGACCTCAAAGTAAGACAGACACAATCAAGCCAACTTTTGTTCTTACAGTTCTTTCATTGTCAATGGCTACCCCGGCGTCCCTATTTATAGGCAAACGAATGAATGTCATCACCGCCCCAAGGGATACAGTCACCTTCCTTATTGAAGCATGCAGTCTCCAGAACCAAACCACACGGTCTCTTCAAGACCTTATTTCACTTAAGCAAAACTGTCCAAGACAGCTTGCCAAGAACAAATCCGCAGACCGCCCGGTCACTTATAAGAACAAACATATAAGTATCTGACCGATCAGGAGCAGACCGCCAGAAACGAGCTCATACAGACCGCAGTACTAGACCGCAGAAGCGACCTCTAGTACAATACCGTCTAGTCTAAACCAAAACAAGATATTTGGGCAGGCAACCAAACAAAGGCCGCCAACACCAGAGCCACACGACCATACCAGCAAGGTCGCCACACCAATCTCGCAGATTCCAGAAGTAAACCGCAACACAGGTCGCGCGGTCTCTGCGGTCTCGAAGAACAGACCGCCCGGACAGTTCACTTCCACTTTAAAATTTTAACACACCCCCTTGAAGTGGGAAGTGGAAGTCAGCCCAAGTAACCTCCTCAACTGTGTGGACGGTTACTTTGACAACAGCTTGGTAAATATATCTGCGACATTATCCTTGCTCGGCACATGCTCAAACATAAGAGATCCCTCCAACACCTTCTCCCGATTGAAATGATGTTGAATCTCTATGTGCTTGGTTCGCGCATGACAAAATGGATTGTTCATCAGTTTGAGGGCACTCTCATTATCACCATATAGCATAGTAGGACCTCGCACCTCCCTATGAATGTCCTCCACTAGCCTTCTAAGCCAGATGGCTTCCTGGGCTGCCAAAGCCAATGCTTTGTATTCCGCTTCCGTGGTAGAGACAGACATAAAATCCTACTTTTTGCTGCACCATGATATAACTGTAGAGCCTGTCATAAAGACGTATCCAGAAGTCAATCTCCGATCCTCTGAATCTCCTCCATAATCAACATCCACGTATCCATGCAAGCAAAATCTCGAGTCCTTCCCATAGAAGAGACCCAAATCAGAGGTGGTCTTGACATACTTCAAAATGCTCCTTGCCGCCATCAGATGAGTTTCTATGGCTCTATCATATACCGGCTCACCCGGCCAACCGCATAAGAAATATCTGGCCTTGTGATCATCAAATATATCAGACTTTCGACCAAAGTCCGGAACACCAAAGGATCAGAAAGAACCTTCCCCTCATCACATCGAAGATGAATACCAACCTCCAGTGGAGTAGAGCAGCTCTTCCCCCCTTCCATGCCGAATCGCTTCACAATTCGTTATGCATACCCCTTTTGGGAAACAAGCATTCCACCCTCTTTCCTCTCCACTTAGAGTCCAAGGAAATGGTGGAACTCACCCAAGTCCTTCATCTCAAATCTGATAGCTAGCTTAGCATGAAGCCTAGCTACCTCTACTTCAGAATTCCCCGTGACGATCATATCGTCAACGTATAACAGCACCAAGACCTGAAGCTCCCCCGTCTTCTTTACGAATAAGCTCGAATCAGAATCAGAAGCAAAATATCCGCAGAACTGGTGGTCTTCTGCGATCTTCCCATACCACGCCCGAGGCGCCTACTTCAAGAATAAAGAGCCTTCTTGAGCTTGCAAACATGTCTTGGGTGCTCTTCGGAAACATAACCAGGTGGCTGATCCATGAAGATATCCTTGTCAATCTCAACGTATAAGAAAGCATTCTCCACGCCGAGTTTCTAAATCTTCCATCCTTGGCAAGCTGCCAATGTAATCACCACCCGAACCAAAGTCATTTTGGCAACAGGGCTGAAAGTTTCTTCATAATCTTCCCCATACTTCTGAAAGTTTCTTACAGAACCTAAAGCACCGAACCTAGATCTAGAAGTACCTGGAGAAATAGTCAACTCCACCAGAACTTCCTTAGTATATAGCTTCTTCAAGTTCACCATCTGACCTGCTTCTTTGTAGCTCAACTGACGAGCCACCCTGGTATGACGTCAGCTCGTCGAATACCACATCCCTTGAGACCACATCTCTCCGTGTCTTTGGATCCATGCATCTCCAACCCTTCTTCTGGTCATCATAGCCGACGAAGACTAGATTCATTGCTTTCGCATCTAGCTTCGTTCTAAGGGCATCAGGAACATGCACGTAGCAGGTAGATCTGAACACTCTAATGTGTTCCACCATGGGATCTATCTTGAACATCAACTCATGAGGGGTCTTCATGTTGATGGGACTAAGAGGCATCTGATTGATGATATAGGTTACACAAGACATTCCCTCTGCCCAGAAGGACTTTGGGATATTCTTGGCATGAAGCCAACACTTGCAGGTCTCCTTCAGATGATGGATTTTTCGCTCTCTAATGTCGTTCTATTGTGGAGTGTGAGCACAAGAAAGATCTCTCCAGATGTCATGCTTACTGCAGAAGTAGAAGAACGCATTGGAAGTAAACTCCCCTCCTTTGTCGGTTCTGAACTTCTTGATTCGCAGATTAAGCCGACCCTCCACGAGCTCTTTGAACTCCACAAACCTCTCGAACGCTTTCGACTTCTCCTTCAAAAAATATACCCAAGTATATCTAGTGAAATCATCAATCAAAACCATCATATACCTGTTGCCTCCAAGACTGACAGCTTCCTCCTTTCTTGCAGCATGCCCCGACTAAAGATTAACCATGCAGTCTCTCTTGAAGTGACCAAGCTGATTACATCTGTAGCACCTTGGTCCTTCCTTCTTCTTCCCATCATGCTTAAGAGTATTACTCCTCTCTTGCTGATATGAAGTTGAAGGTTCTTCGCTAACAGATGACTTCTTCTTCTTGTCCCATATCTTCTTCTTGCGCGAGTAAAGAACCTCGCTCTATTCTCCAGAAACAGACTTCCCAGCCATTTGCTTGGCTTATCTCTCTTGCAAAGCAAGTAAGTTTTCTAGATCCAACAATGATGGCTGATTGTCCCAGCCTTGCCCAGAAGTAACAAAGGCCATATTCTCCCTCCGCAAGCCGCAGATTTTGTGCCTCTTCAGCTTAGCTTCTGAGATAGGCTCATCCGGGTCCAAAGACGATATTTCTGCGCATATGTTCTTCGTCTTCATGAAGAACGTTGAAATGGACAAGTCTCCTTGAGTTGCCTTAGACAACTCATTTTCCATGAACTGTAGCCGAGCTACATTCTTCTTATTGAACAAGCCATCCAAGGCTGTCCAAATTTCAGCAGCCGACCTACACCCGTTGATGTGATCAAACAACTCTGAAAGATAGCTCGCTTGAGAGTGAACTATGCCTTTGCATTTATTCTCTTCCAAGCCTTCACGAGCTCAACATTCCCCTTAGCAGGAACATCAACTTGTCTTGCTTCTCCTCCAACTACCTCCCATAAGTCCTCGCCAAGCAGATAGCTCTCCATGCACGACTTCAACTTTTTAAAGTTAGTCTGCGTTAGGAGCTCAATATAAAGACCTCTAGTATATCCTCCTTCCATTTTTATCTCATTGATTGACAACCGACTTGCAAAAACCCATAATAAGACAACATTGATTACTGCTCAGAAACCATCCTCTGATACCACGTAAAAATTTTAGAGGTCCGGAGTAAAGTAAAAATGCGGAACACTTTAACATAATCCACAAGTATGATAATCAATGACAATGGGAAGACCGAATTGTGCTCTTGTATTAACTATCTCTTTACAACTCGAGACATACATGGTGAGACATGATTCATAGGAATCACAGAGGAGAGAAGCACAAAGCAAAAAACAAGCCGCCAGCGAACTGCCAAAGAAGTGATCACCAGACCGCTCGAACAGGCAAGCCGCACAGCTATCCCTTAGACTGCGTGAACAGAGCACAACTCAATGCTGTCAGCCTGCAATTAGATCGCATAACTTGCTTCTTTATTCAACTGCTGAAAATAATTGTTGTCCCCACTTCTTGATCGCCCAGAGCGCACGGTCTCAAGATCACAAAAGAACCCGAGAACACTTGATGAAGAATTGCTTCCTGCTGCAAGAACGCAACTCAAGACCGCCCGACTACTTAAGGCCGCCTAATCAACTGAGTCCACTGCACAGACCAAAAACACCTAAACACAGTCCGCACAGACGGACCTCTACCGAACTGGTTTATTCAAAGCTGTAAAGAAGGGATAATGTTGACGGTGACTGTTAGTCGTTAACCTGTGAACAGAACAACCCGGTCAGACAACTCAAACCGCGCGACCTCAAAGTGTGACCGGCACAATCAAGCCAAAACTTTTGTTCTTACAGTTCTTTCATTGTCAATGGCTACCCAGGAGTCCCTATTTATAGGCAAATGAACGGATGTCATCACCACCCCCAAGGGATACAGTCACCTTCCTTATTGAAGCACGCGGTCTCCAGAACCAAACTGCGCGGTCTCTTCAAGACCTTCTTTCAGTTAAGAAAAACAGTCCAAGACAGCTTGCCAAGAACAAACTGGAAGACCGCCCGATCTCTTATAAGTACAGACATATGAGCATTTAACCGATCAGGAGCAGACCACCAGAAACGAGCTCATACAGACCGCAGTACTAGACCGCAGAAGCGACCTCTAGTACAAGACCGTCCGGTCTAAACCAGAACAGGATACTTGGGCAGGAAACCAAACACAAGCCGCCAACACCAGAGACACATGACCATACTAGCAAGGTCTCCACACCGAGCTCGCAGATTCCAGAAGTAAACTGCAACATAGGTCGCGCGGTCTCCAAGAACAGACCGCCCGGATAGTCCACTTCCACTTCAAAAATTTAACAACTACTTAGTTTACTTTCAGGCAGCTCCAGATGATCCAGATCCACTTCCTCTTGAGGAGTAGGATAACTATCCATTCTAGGTGTTTCTTCTCTCACAGGTTCCCCCTTAGTTGGAGTCAGGGGTTCTTGAGGAACTTAAGGTGCTGTGACAGGGGTCTTTGAGGCTTGAACAGAAGGTTTACCTACATCTTTTTTGTGAACCTTTTCTCCCACCTGCTCACTGTTCTGACATCTATCTTCTTGAGATAGTGGAGGGGATTTGATTCTCAAATTGTAAGGAGATGAGGGATGGTATTCGAGAGATATAAAGATAGAATTCTTCCAAATATTGGAGAGTTGATGTTTTCTGTGATCATGTCGAACATTAACTTTCCCCAATCAGTCCTTTTGTTTAAGATTACTCTGACCATTATCTCAAACATTCCTTTTGAGACTCGATCATGCAAGCCTGTCTTACAAAGCAGTACCTTTTCAATGATGTATGTTAGTAGTTTCCCTTGTCGGTTCATCTGCATTCTCTACAAGCTTCCATAGGGTTTAATTTCAAAACCGCACCATTTAAATCCATCGTAGACATCTGCATTTGTGACGTCTTCTTCTGTCTCATCCTTTTCAAAGGTAGTGAGTTGTATAATGTTGGATATACTTTCAATAGTCATTTGAATGTGTTGCCCAGCCATAACGGTTCGAATTTCCCTTTCTTATTTGTGAAATTTGGCATTTTCAAAGAATGCTGAGACGGTGAAATGGTAGATACGGGTTGGCTCTGTGAGCAGGTATTCTAATTCTGATGCGTATAGTAGGGTTATGACCATGTCTAGGTCTTATTCTGACTTCTCAAAGCCTCCTTTATGAAGTTCTCCTCTGGAAGGGATTTTCTCATCATTCTTCTTCGCCGCCATTATGTTAGCAGAGGGTTGTCGTAAGGAGGAAGAAGATGAAAGGATTCTAGGGTTTTGTGTGTGCATGATTTCTATGCTTACACAATGCCTAATATATAGGGTAATGTATTGGGAAGGTAAAGAGGCATGTACCTATTCAAATTCTCATGTATCATTTTGAAAATCTTGTAATGGCGGCGCAATCATGACAGTGTCGTGTCCAATGATGCCATTGTGTCGGTCTGGATTGAGCTTTGTCATAGTGTGTGTCGTCAAAATGTCTCTACTATTGTTGTCGATATGTGGATGTTGTCGTCGAGACTTCATCAATGTCGTCGTTATAAATTCAGACGATATCCTTGGAGAGGCTGTTTTGCTCTAGAGGACTTAAAGTTGTGCCTTCTGGTGTTCCTGTCTTCAAAATCTAAGATTGTCAGATCACTTTAGGGTGGACCTTCCTTGTGTGAACATTATCAATTAAGATGAAATATTTTATACATACTAAAGGGAAATATAATGGATTCAAAACATACCCAATTTCAAGAACTTAACATGCCCAATTCACTTTTGAATTGATTGAACTTAGACTCGTCAAGGGGCTTAGTGAAAATGTCAGCTTTTTGCCCCTCAGTATTAACATACTCAAGGCAGATGTCCTCCTTTTCTATATGCTCCCTAATAAAATGATATCTAATTTCAATATGCTTTGTTCTGCTGTGTGCCACAGGATTTTTGGAAAAAGAAATGACACATGAGGAATCACAAAAGAGAGGTGTTCTCTTGATGTGTAGATTGTAATCCTCTAATTGGTGTTGAATCCACAAGAGTTGTGCACAGTAACTGCCAGCTGAGATGTATTCTGATTAATCTATGGAGATAGCAATGCTGTTTTGCTTTTTTCTACTCCAGGACACAAGCCTTCTCCCTCAGGAACTGACAAGTTCTTGAAGTGCTTTTTATGTCCTCTTTGCACCCAGCAAAGTCTGCATCAAAATATCCACACAGCTAAAAATCATTTGACTTAGGATACTAGAGCCCCAGATTTGGAGTACCCTTCAGATATCTCAGAATTCTTTTCACAGCTGAGTAATGAGATTCTTTAGGGTTCACTTGATATCTTGCACAAACACATATAACAAACATGTTGTCTGACCTACTAAAAGTGAGGTAGAGCAATGAGCCAATTATGCTTCTATACATGGAATCATTATAGGGTTTCCCCTTTTCATCCTTGTATAGAGACACAGTTGAACCCATAGGATTAGTTCTCATAGGGATATAGTTCTTCATACCAAATTTCTTTATGATATCCAAGGTAAATTTGGTCTGAGAAATAAAAATTCGGTCCTCAGATTGCTTTACTTGGAGACCTAAGAAATACTTTATCTCTCCCATACTGCTTGTTGAAACCGATTTCTCGGTCTCACGTAGAGCTCGGGGCCCTCACCGAAATGAGGGGCGGCTAGTCCTTACTGATCCCTCGAGGAGGGTAGATGGAAGATTAAGAAATTGACTAAGACCTTAGTCACAGCGAGGAGGTCCCTCCACTAACCCGGAAGATCGTTGAGCGCTTCCCCTCCCAAGCCAAAGCTGAGACTTGGGCACCTTGGAGAGCTCTGGAAATGCTATCCAAAGAAGGCCTGAGGAGAGGTAAGCTGCTCTCCAAAGGTGCCCTTAAGGTCCTATTTATAGATTTTCTGATCTGGCCTGCAAATAGCTGGATTCCGCCTTTTGATTTTACTATTCGCACCCCAAATTGGTCTGCTAACAGCCAAACTCCGCTGTTTGGAGAGGCTAAGGGCAGACCACCAAGGGTAAAAGGGTAAGTTGATCCTAATGATTTATGGATAAGAGATTGCGAGAACCTTACCCTTGGAGCTCTCGCAGGACTTCTCGCAGATTCTGTCTGCGACATCCCTTCTAGGGGATCGCCTAGCGAGAACCCTGCTGAAGGAGCTCTCGTGGGTCCTCTCGCAAATACTGCCCGCGGCGTCTCTTTTGGAGGGTCGCCTTGCGAGAATCCTGCTAAAGGGTCGCCTCGCGAGGACCACGCTGGCCCATTTTGGTGGTCTGCCGAGGTCTCGTCGGCTGGGGGCCGATCTCGGCGAGGACTGGGTCTCGCCACACCCGTCTCGCTCGATTTCCTTACCTGGCGAATATCGGGGTTGTACACAATCCCTGCTCTTCGCAAAGACTAATGTCCTCGCAAAGAATCGTCCAACCCCTGATATTCGACCGCTCCCGGATGACATGTCAGGAATCTTTGGTGGGACCCACCATGTAGGCTATAAATATCGTCCCAAACCCCCATTGGTGCGCGCCGTCATTTTTCTTCTTTTTCTTATTTCTGATTGCCTGGAGATGCCGATTTCAGAAGAGGCAGAGGCTCTCCTGAGGGCGATGAGAGCTGGTGGGCTACCTTCCACGACCAAGGTTCCCGCTGGGATGAACCAGCCGCCCCCCGCCCAGTCACCGAAAGTCAAGAAGGCGAAGGCGGCCCGTCGTATCGGCGACGACTCTGTGATGCTGGACTCCTCCCCGGACGATCGTCGCCCTGAGAAGGTATGAGTTACTCGAATTTACGTCAATGAATCGCTCCTCATTCATTTATACTCGCAGGATACTTCGCCGAGCGAGATCGTTGGAGAACCTGCTGAGGGGTCTCGGAAAAGCCCGCAGGTGGACACGAACCTCGCTGGGAAAAACACCACCGGTACGATCTGGATCTTGCATACTGTAATATTTCTGTCAACCGTATATGATCTACGTTACTCTTTTCTTATAGTCTCGCCTCTGAAGTCTCCTGTCCGCCAGTCATCGCGGCCGCAGTCCCCGCCTCCTCCAGGCAAAATCGTAGACAAGCCAGGATTCCATCTCTTGACGAGCGAGGAGATCGGGGTTCTGCGCCGCCGAAGATCCCTCCTACAAACAGCGCAGCCTACCCCGCCGGCTTGGGCAAATCTCTTTATCCTCACTACGGCAGTGTTTTCCATGGTCGTCCCTCGACTTCTCGCCACCCTCTCGGTAAGCGTTATGACCTCGCCGAAACCCTGCACGAACTTACGCTTGCCATCTAACTTTGTAAAACCTTGCAGACAATGCCGAGAATCCGCATACTGATTCTAAACTGGGCGACGACGAGATGTCCCCCCTTCCTGATCAGGTGGAGGAATTCTTAGGGGATCCGCGAGATCCCGAGATGATGAAACAGCAAGCCGCGGAGTTACTAAGGAAACATGGGCGAATGCTGATGGACCTCAACATGCAGGCGAGACGGGACAGGGAAGCTGCCGAGGATAGACACGCGGTCCTGATGGAAGAATGTGCGAGGCTCCGGCAAGCGAGACATCGCGATCAGGATGAGAACGCCAGGACGCCGGAGGTGCACATAGCGAGGATGAGAGACTATGCCTACCTCATGGACCGGGAGGGTCGTTTGGCAGAGGATTATTATAATTCTAGGGTACCGCCGAGGTCCGGGTCGCAGGGTGGGGGCCGGTGGAAATGGCTACCCCACGATTCTCGCTAGCTGCTATATTGTGAGATC
The DNA here is from genome assembly GCA_033032865.1 of Dactylorhiza incarnata. Lineage (NCBI taxonomy): Eukaryota > Viridiplantae > Streptophyta > Magnoliopsida > Asparagales > Orchidaceae > Dactylorhiza > Dactylorhiza incarnata. The sequence goes on from JAWHQI010000052.1 coordinate 12,405,621, forward strand.
ATTTGCAACAATTGTTATTTTTAAACTATCTCGCTAAATCTCGCGATTTGCATTTTCGCCACTTATGCTGGCTTTTATTTCTTTTGACAATAAGTATCGCTATCTTTTATGGTTTCTCGCTCGCTGCCAATAAATCTATTTTGTTTGTTATATTATGCTCGCGAGGACCCTCCGTTCTCGCCAAACGTATCCCGCGGAAATGTTATTTGCACTAACCCCGCAGGTCTCTCTCGTCTGTGTACATGATGTGATGTTTTTGCTGATATCAGGGTCCGCTGGCGCTTGGACTTCTTCCCGCCATTTTATTTTGGCTATAAATAGCCGGTTTTAACAGAGTCAACCACCGCATTTATTCTCAACCTTCTTCTTCATCTGCTGCAGAGCTCTCGCTCTTTCTCGTTCTCGCGTTCCTTCCTTTCTCGCAGGTTTTCAAGATGGGCGGCGACACGGAGTCGGAGGGTCGGCGGAGGGTCGCGAAGGCCTTCGCCGAGCATAGCTTCTTTACGTGTAATCTGACCGACGAAGAGTACTTCAGCGCGATCGCTGACTACATTCTTCCCCCATTCGAGGCACGCCGCCCTAGCGAGGACGACGTGATCAACGAACCATTGGTCGACGAGTTGGCCATTCCTACCGCCCACTTCGCGGTCGGTTTGCGCCTTCCTTTGTGGCCAGAAGTTCGCCAGGTAACAATCGTTCTCGTTTACTTCCTATTTCTTTTTGCCACTCGAGTCTCGCTCGCCACGCGGATTAATCCTGTTCTCGTTGCCTGTTAGGTGCTCAAGCATTATGGCGTGGTTCCCGGCCAGCTCACGCCCAATGCCATGGCGGTGGTCACCGCCTTCGCCTGCTACCTCCGCGAGGAGCGAATCGAGTTCAGCCTCCCCGTCTTCCGGAAGCTGTTCTCATTCCGCGCCTGCAAAGATGGGACAACCTACTTCGTGGGCACGGGTCCGAAAGTGGTTGAGACCGTCAACAAGGCCCACTTCTGGGCCCAAAAGTTTGTCGTCGTCAAGGGGAACTTCGGTAACATTCCTCTCTCACCGGTTCAACACAGCGAGACCACCTACCAGCCCATCGCCCTCGGCGGCCATGACGCCCTCCTCCATCAGTTCTTCTGCAAGAAGAAATTCGAAGTCGTCTACCTCCGCCGCAACCTAGACTCGCTGCCTCTGGTTCTCTCCGGAGAAGGTAAAGATCTCGCCTATTACCTTCCCTCAATTCGCCAGCATATTATACTTATCCATACTACTGTTTGTTTTTAGGCGAGCGAGATCTTCCCCTTCATCCCCCCTACGCGAGCAACCGGAAAACCCACGCTACCATGGCTCTCGCTACCATGGGGGCGGAAGCTTGCCGAGGGGTTGTTACTCCGGCCGAGCCCTCTTCTCGCAAGAGATCGGGGGCTTCCGGTAGTCATGCTGCCCCTTTGAAATCTCCGCCCAAGAAGAAGAGCAAGAAGAGCACGACCTCGCTCGCTCCGTCGAAAGGTAAGGAACCTCGCGAGGCCGCCTTCGACGAGTTTGACCTCACCGGCCTCTCGGGGGGCGAGGACGAAGAGCCTTGCCAGGAGGCGGTCAGGGCCTCCGCCCTCCCCATCCCGGTGAACCACTACAACTTCGGGCTCGGCCAGAGGCGTCGGGACGAGACTGGTGAGCCCCTCATCACCTGGAAGCAGGAGACCAACAGGGTGGACATTTCTTCTATCCTCCCCTCCTGGGTGGAGAAGGAGACCGTTAGTGGTCATGCCTTTGACCTCGTGTTCGCCCTTTATGGTCGCGAGGATGCGGGGTCTTATAAGGATGAGACCGCGAGGACCCTTGCTTACGAGAGCGCGAGGTCCCAGCTGCCCTCTGCCGAGCTCGCCCACATGACGGGGAGGCGCTGCTTACAGCTGGAGCTTCAGAATGTGGAGCTTGCGAGGGCCTACCAGGGGATTTTTGCCGAGAACACGCAGCTGAAGGAGAAGCTGCTCGCCGCGGAGGGCAGTGTGGTTAGTCATCTAGACCTCCTTCATCCTCCTTTCCCCTGGCCATTTCACCTCTCTAACTGAACTTATTCGCAGGACGTCGAGGCCGTCGGGAGAGCCAACGCTCGCATCGAGAATTTGGAGGGCGAGGTGGCCGGGCTGAAGGCCCTAAACTGCGACCTCACTCGCGCCGTTGTTCCCCCCTCACCTCGCCGCTTAAAAGAAGACCGGCGAGCGCGAGATGAAGAAATCCGCGTGGGATCTATAGATTTAGCTCGCTACATCTTTTCGGTGGTGAAGGCGATTGGCCTTTTGGCTGATGATGCGGCTGACATGACTCTGGAAGACATCGTCCCGGAGCACTTCCTCCCTCTTCCGCCCGTGAAGGACAGCGATGACGAGGAAGGGTCTGCGGGTGGTTCCTGAAGCTCGCCGCCATTCTTTTCTTTTGCGCTGTAATTATGATTGGCGAGATCGCCGAAGATTGTAACCGGATGATGAAATGTGGAATGTAGATTCTGTTCTGCTCATTGTGCCTTCCCTTTCCTGTCTTGCTATTTTCATGCGTTGAATATCTCGCCCTCGCTTATCTCGATATCCACCTTCGCGGAGATTATTCTCGCGACGATTGTTCTCGCACCACGCGTTATTGAATAGATAGGTGTAGGATACTTTAGTTGCTTTGGACCTTTCGCCGTTTGTCTTAGGATTACTACCTTTTTAGTTATGCGTAATTTCTCTAAGTTTCGTAAGGCATTTTTTCTCTTGGCGAGGGCTCGCCTCTTACCCGGTGCCGGCAACCTTTCTGCCGAGGACCAGCTGTCCGGGATCGTATAAGATTGATTCTCGCCACTCGCATGATGTCGTGCGAAATTTCTCTTTGCCGAACGGACAGGTCCGCCGAGCGAGACAGAGTGTTCCATCATAAAGACCTCATCCTTGCCAGACTCTCCAGAGATCAACCTGAACCCCCGTCTAGTGAGAGCCCGGGAGCGGAATCGATCTGGGGCATTCTAGCACCAACACTTGTTACCTTGCCAGCCTCTCCAGAGATTAACCTGAACCCCCCGTCTAGTGAGAGCCCGGGAGCGGAATCGATCTGGGGCATTCCAGCACCAACACTTGTTACCTTGCCAGCCTCTCCAGAGATCAACCTGAACCCCCCGTCTAGTGAGAGCCCGGGAGCGGAATCGATCTGGGGCATTCCAGCACCAATACTTGTTACCTTGCCAGCCTCTCCAGAGATCAACCTAAACCCCCCGTCTAGTGAGAGCCCGGGAGCAGAATCGATCTGGGGCATTCCAGCACCAATACTTGTTACCTTGCCAGCCTCTCCAGAGATCAACCTGAACCCCCCGTCTAGTGAGAGCCCGGGAGCGGAATCGATCTGGGGCATTCAAGCACCACTACTTGTTACCTTGCTAGCCTCTCTAGAGATCAACCTGAACCCCCCGTCTAGTGAGATCCCGGGAGCGGAATCGATCTGGGGCATTCCAGCACCAACACTTATTACCTTGCCAGCCTCTCCAAAGATCAACCTGAACCCCCCGTCTAGTGAGAGCCCGGGAGCGGAATCGATCTGGGGCATTCCAGCACCAACACTTGTTACCTTGCCAGCCTCTCCAGAGATCAACCTGAGCCCCCCGTCTAGTGAGAGCCCGGGAGCGGAATCGATCTGGGGCATTCCAGCACCAATACTTGTTACCTTGCCAGCCTCTCCTGAGATCAACCTGAAACCCCCGTCTAGTGAGAGCCCGGGAGCGGAATCGATCTGGGGCATTCCAGCACCAATACTTGTTACCTTGCCAGCCTCTCTAGAGATCAACCTGAACCCCCCGTCTAGTGAGAGCCCGGGAGCGGAATCGATCTGGGGCACTCCAGCACCAATACTTGTTACCTTGGCACGGCAGTGGTTAAAAGCATCACAAAAGAAAGCAATACATTGGTTAAACAACATAATAAAGTCTTTTAAGGGTAAAACCGTTTCAAGTCATCCCCACTCTGGGCTCGGTCGAGGGGTACCCCTTCCACATCCTGGAGGTGATATCCCCCCGACTTGAGCGCTTCGCTTACAATATATGGACCCTCCCAGTTGGGGTTAAGCTTACCCACCGTGGCCCCTCTGCCGGCCGCATCGACCTTCTTCAGGACCAGGTCTCCTTTCTGAAAGTATTTTATCCGGATATGTTTGTCAAAATATCGAGCCATCCGCCGCTTGACCTCTTCCTGCCTGATGGTGGCCAAGTCCCGGAGTTCTTCCACCAGGTCCAAAGATAGCGTCTGCTCTGTATTGTTACCTTCTAGCCACTCTTCGTCCCCCTCGCTCGTAGCGATCACCCGGGGGGTCTTTACCTCAAACTCTATGGGGAGAACGGCCTCAGACCCGTGAGAGAGCTTGAATGGAGTCTCCCCGGTGGCGGTATTCGGAGTAGTCCTTATTGCCCAGAGGACGGAGGGTAGTTGTTCCACCCTGTTTCCTCGAAGGTTCTCCACTTTCTTTTTTAGTAGGTTGACGATTATTTTGTTCGCCGCCTCCACCTGTCCATTGCTCCTAGGGTGGTGGACCGATGCGAACCTGAGATCAATGCCGAGCTGGGTGCAGAAGCCAACAAACTCTTCACTAGCAAACTGCGGCCCATTGACTGTCACTATAGCTAGAGGGAGTCCATGCCTGCAAATTATCTCCCCCCACACAAAATTCCTTACAACCTGGGAGGATACCTTAGCGAGTGCTTTCACTTCTACCCACTTGGAGAAGTAGTCGATCATCACCAACAGGAACTTCCTCAGGCCGCTGGCTTGGGGGAAGGGACCGACCAGGTCTAACCCCCATATGGCGAAGGGCCAGGGGGCCGTGATGGTCCGCAGCCTCTGAGCTGGGAGGAGTTGGAGCGGAGCATAGAGCTGGCACTTCGGACACTTCCTTGCGAACTCCGCCGCGTCCTTGCTGAGAGTGGGCCAGAAGTAGCCTTGCCTCAACACCCTCCCCTCCAGGGTCCAGCTCCCGGAGTGACTGTCGCACTCCCCGGAGTGGATTTCTTCCAGGACTCTCGGAACCTCCTCCTCGGAAACACAACGGGCCAGGAGTCCCGAGAGAGTCTTCCTATATAGCCCTCCTGCATGCAAGGAGTAATAGGCGGACTTATACCTGAAGCGCCTCTTGTCCGCGTCCTCTCCAGGGAATTGCCCGGAGGATAGGAAGATGATGAACGGGTCCATCCATGAGGATCGTCGATCTACCTCCATCAATTCCCCTTCTTCGATGGAAGGCCGGAAAAGTTCCGAAGCCGTCCCTCCCGCTCGGGGACCGAACTTGGCCAAGAGGTCCGCCTGGATGCTCTCCTCCCTCGGTACGTGCTTGATTGAAAAGGTGCGGAACTGCCCGATGACCCCCTTAACCTTTTCTAGGTATAGTAGGAGGGTCGGGTCCTTTGCCTCAAACTCTTCCTTGATTTGGCATGCTACCACCATGGAGTCCGTTGAGACCTCCACATCATGCACCCCTAGTTCTTGGGCCAGCTGAAGGCCCGCTATCACTGCCTCGTACTCGACCTGGTTGTTGGTAATTGGGAAATGGATGTTCAAGGCTTGCTCAATCGGGGTCCCCTGAGGACTCACCAGGACTATCCCCCCTCCATAGGAGTACTTTCCCGATGCTCCGTCCACCAGCATCTTCCATGCCTCTGGAGGTGGGGGCTCGTGCTCCCCCACCTCGGCCGCATAGTCAGCCATGAAGTCTGCCACCGCCTGAGCCCTGATGGACGTCCTGGGCACGAAAGTGATGTTGAATTCACTTAACTCCACGGACCACTTTGCCAACCTTCCTGAGTGCTCCACCCCTTCCATGATTTTATGGAGCGGGTGGTCTGTCACTACCTTGATCGAATGAGCTTGGAAGTAAGGCCAAAGCCTCCGGGCCGACACCACCAATGCGAAGGCTAACTTTTCCAGGATCGGGTACCGGAGCTCCGCCTTCCTCAGTAGATAGGGAACTGTTTCTTCCCCTCCTCCCGGATCAACACGGAACTTACTGCTTCGGACCCTACCCCCAGGTACAGGGATAGGTCTTCCCCTGGCCTCGGCCCCTGGAGCAGAGGGGTTCGGGTGAGCTGTTCCTTCAGAGCTTGGAAAGCCTCCTCGCATTCCCGGTTCCATTCAAACTTCTTGTTGCCCCGTAGCACTTTGAAGAAAGGCGCACACTTTTCCCCTGCCATGCAGAGGAACCTGCTGAGCCCAGCCAACTTCCCTATAAGGCTCTGAACCTCCTTCGGATTTCTCGGCGACCCCAACTCCATCACCTCTTTAACTTTGTCCGGGTTAGGTTCCACTCCCGCGGGGTTGAGCAAGTGGCCCAGGAACTTTCCTCGGCTCGCCCCGAAAACACACTTCAAGGGATTGAGTTTCATCTTGTACCGCCGTAGGGTCCCGAATGTCTCTTCAAGGTCTCGGAGGTGAGACCTGAGGTCTCGACTCTTTACCATGAGGTCATCTACATAAACCTCTAAGTTTCTTCCCTTCTGCTCACGGAAGACTCTGTCCATCATCCTTAGGTATGTGGCACCTGCATTCTTGAGCCCGAACGGCATCATTCTATAACAGTAGCATCCATCCCCCGTGATGAAGGAGACATCTTTGATGCCTGAGGGATGCATGCGGATTTGATGGTAACCTGAAAAAGCATCTAAGAAAGACATTACAGGAAAACCGACGGCTGAGTCAACCAGCGCGTCGATTCTAGGCAGGGGATAACAATCCTTAGGGCATGATTTATTAAGCAAAGAAAAGTCGATACACATCCTCCACTTACCTCCCCCTTTTTTCACCATAACGACGTTGGATACCCAGCCTAGATACTGGATCTCCGATACAAAGCCGGCGTGCAGGAGCTTGCCCACCTCCTCGCGGATGGGCCCTTCCAGCATGTCTGCGATGGCCCTCCTCTTCTGGCGGATAGGGCGGGTGACAGGGTCGAGGTTGAGGCGATGGCACGCCACATCTGCGTCGATCCTGGGCATTTCCGCGGCGCTCCAGGCGAAGACGTCTATGTTCTTCTGCACGCAAGCCAGGATCTCCACTTGATCTTCCGGGTTGAGTCCTCCGCTGACCCAGACCTTCTCCACCACCCCCAGCCGTGTGGTGACCTCGAGCTCCACGACCTCGTCCACAGCCTCCAACCGGGACTGCTCTCCCCAAGCCCCCTCCTCCTCAGCACAAGTGAGAGCCTGGGTTCCCTCCTCGATCTTCTTCTCTACCATCATCAGCTCCTCTGCCCCTCCCTCCTGGGCCTTCTCTTCTTCTTCCTCTCCTTCCGCCCGGGGCCCCTCAGCTACCCCTTCTTGGGCATGGACTTCATCTCCCTCCATCTTCTCCTCGACTACCTCCTCCAACATCTTATCCCACTCCTCAGCTTCTCCCATCCAGGAGATGGTGTTGACAGCCGTTACGTAGCACTGTCTTGCCACCTTGGGATCCCCCCTGATCCGCACCTGAACCCCTCCGTCATTGAACATAAGGCATTGATGAAAGGTGGAAGGGACACAGCGGAACGCGCTGATGAGTGGCCGTCCGAAGATGGCGCTGTAACTGCTTGGGGCGTCCACTATGACAAAACGACAGTTCCGGGACTGCCCACCCAGGGTCACATGAAGTCCCACTCCCCCTTCCACTTCTTTCCTCTCCCCCGAGAATCCAAACAGAGGTCCATCCGAAGCCAACACTCTTCTGGGCACCACCTCCATCTTGTCAAACGCCTTCTTGAAGATGACGTTGACCGAACTCCCATTATCCACTAGGATTCGAGAGACGGTGAAGTTCTCGATCGCTGTCTAAATGACCAGCGCGTCGCAGAACGGGTCCTCATAGCCCGGCATGTCCTTCTGGGTGAAAACAATTTTCTCGGCCGGGGGTGGAGCGGTGGATGTTGAAGCTACGCTCCGGCGGTAGATGGTATGGAGGCTAGCCTTGCGGGTCGCCTCCACCCCTACCCCCCATGGATCACCCCGATCCCTCCCCTATTCCCCACATCATTTCTATCCTCACTCCTTTCCCCGTCCTCCTCTCGAGGCTTGACCTCCACGATCCTCACTGGCTGTTGCTACTGTGGCGTGGGCGCTCTGCCCCTCTTCACTTCCAGGAACTCCGGGCAGGTGTCCGTTGCGTGGCCTTCCTCATCATGGAAGATACATTATGGCAACGTCACCTCCCCTGCTTCGGCCTCCGCCACCCTATTCCTTCTCCTCCTAGCGGCTGCCGCTTCCACCTCACCTCTCCTTCCCCTTCCTCTTCCCCGGCCAATTATCATGGCCTGTTGAGTTGGGGGAGGCATCTGCATCGGACCCTGCCTCCACCCCAATAGGTGGGGTCTCCATTGTCCTCCAAAATGGTTACCCCTTCCTGGGCCGTAACCTCTCCCCTGCCCTTGCATTCCTCCACCTTGAGGCCTCCATCCCCCTTCCGGGGCCCGGGGCTCTTCCCTTCTCCTGACCTCTTGCTGTCTCACCTCTGGCTCACTGAGCTTTGCCAGCCTCTTGGTGAGCTCCGGGTTGGCTTCTTCACTCGCAACTTCCTCCGACACCCTCTCCATCAGCTCTTCATATGAGACGGGGGCTTTTCTCTTCAACGCCATCTTGAAAAAACTCTCTTTCAACCCGACCGTGAAGGCGAGTTGGAGTGCAAACCCAGGCATCTTCTGAGTGCGCTGTACTTCCTCTTGGAACCTATCGGCATATTGAGCCAGCGAATCCCTGGGCTCCTGCTTTTTGCGAAGATGGAATCAGCGTCCTTCTTCCTCTTTTTTGAGGTCGAGAACCTCAGCAGAAAACTTCGGCGCAAATCTTCGAACGCGTAGATCGATCCTGCGGGGAGTTGATGGAACCAGTCCCTGGCCTTCTCCTTGAGGGTGACGGCAAAGAGCCGACACTTGAAGGCATCTGACATCGGCCTGATGGAGACCGAGTCTTCGAAGCTCTGCAGGTGCTGGACGGAATCATCCCTACCGTTGTAGTACACTCGATCCCACTCTCCAAACCCCCCGGGGACGGGTGCAGAAAGCACCAGCTCGCAAAAGGGGATTCCTCCTGTCACTCTTCCTGGCTGCACTCGCCCCCAGGCTCGCTCACCAAACTTGAGCTTGCCGGGACCGCACTCGCGAGGGCGCTGCTCGCCTGAACCACCCCAACCATCGTCGCTTCCTCTTGTTGCGCACTAGCCTGCGCCGCGCTCGCTGGGACAGAGCTCGCGAGCGCTGAGCTCGCAGGCACGGAGCTTGCCGGGCTGGCGAACAGCACTCGCCCTTCCTGGTTCTGACCTGACCCAACGGCGACTTCCTTTCCCGCCCTTCCCCCTGGAGCGTTCGCGCCGACCATCGCTGGGGGAGGGGTCGCCTGAGGTGCTGGGTTCGCGAACTCGCTTCGCAGAGCTGTGACCGTGAACCCCAAGGTGTCGAGCACCTCCTTTTTGAAATCTGCGAACATCCTGGCCATCGCCTCCTGAGGTGTCTCGCCGAACTCCTCGCCTTGCTCCTCGTCTCCCGCCATAACCCTTCTCTGGAGCTTTCTTGAACCAGCCACACTCCACGCTCACCGCACCAAAATGTTGAAACCGATTTCTCGGTCTCACGTAGAGCTCGGGGCCCTCACCGAAATGAGGGGCTGCTAGCCCTTACTGATCCCTCGAGGAGGGTAGACGGAAGATTAAGAAATTGACTAAGACCTTATTCACAGCGAGGAGGTCCCTCCACTAACCCGGAAGATCGTTGAGCGCTTCCCCTCCCAAGCCAAAGCTGAGACTTGGGCACCTTGGAGAGCTCTGGAAATGCTATCCAAAGAAGGCCTGAGGAGAGGTAAGTTGCTCTCCAAAGGTGCCCTTGAGGTCCTATTTATAGATTTTCTGATCTGGCCTGCAAATAGCTGGATTCCGCCTTTTGATTTTACTATTCGCACCCCAAATTGGTCTGCCAACAGCCAAACTCCGTTGTTTGGAGAGGCTAAGGGCAGACCACCAAGGGTAAAAGGGTAAGTTGATCCTAATGATTTATGGATAAGAGATTGCGAGAACCTTACCCTTAGAGCTCTCGCAGGACTTCTCGCAGATTCTGTCTGCGACATCCCTTCTAGGGGATCGCCTAGCGAGAACCCTGCTGAAGGAGCTCTCGTGGGTCTTCTCGCAAATACTGCCCGCGGCGTCTCTTTTGGAGGGTCGCCTTGCGAGAATCCTGCTAAAGGGTCGCCTCGCGAGGACCACGCTGGCCCATTTTGGTGGTCTGTCGAGGTCTCGTCGGCTGGGGGCCGATCTCGGCGAGGACTGGGTCTCGCCACACCCGTCTCGCTCGATTTCCTTACCTGGCGAATATCGGGGTTGTACACTGCTCATTTCAAATTTACTTTGCATAAGTTTAGCAAACTTTTTGCAAAGGCTCCCATCTGTTGATCCAAATATAATGTCATCAACATATATAAGAACCAAAAGGATCTGGCCCTTTAACTCTCTCAAGAGAAGAGTCTTATCTATTTTCCCTCTTGAGAATTTTTTTTCAAGGGTAAAGGTAGACATTGCCTCATACCAAGCCCTTGGAGCTTGCTTTGGCCCAAATAAGGCTTTCTTGAGGAAATATACATGATCAGGAATGTTTGGAGAGATAATACCTGGTGGTTGAGCTATATAGACTTCCTCTTTTAGATTTCAATTTAGGAATGCTGATTTGACATCCATTTGATAGACTTTGAACCCCTTATATATAACATAGGCTAGAAAGAGTCTGATGGCCTCTAGTCTAGCAACAAGTGCAAATGTGTGATCAAAATCTATGCCTGTATCCTTGAGCTACTAGCCTTTCATTGTTATTTACAATCAATCCAGCTTCATCCATCTTATTTTTGTAGACCCACATTGTCCCAATGATATTATGCCCATGTGGCCTTGGCACAAGTTTCCATACCTTGCACCTTTTGAATTGATTTAGCTCTTCTTGCATAGCCATAACCCAAAATTGGTCTTTGTTGGCCTCCTCAAATTTCATGGGCTCAAGTTCGGATAGAAAGCTAAGATGAAAGTTTTCATTTAGTGCATTTCTTCTGGTTCTCACTCCATCAGTGAGATCACCAATTATCTGATTTGCTGGATGATTTCTATGATGTCTCATGGCAGTAGGTATTACTCTTGCTGGTTCTCTGGTTTCATCAAATTCTTCATCTCCTACTTCTTGATTCTCATTTAGTGGATTTGGCTCTTCAGTAGACTCTTCCACTGATTCTAGAATAGAGTCCATTGTGGAGGTCTTATTCTTCTCAACTAGTTCTTCTTCTCTGATTTTGAGGTTCTCAAATCTTTCTTCAATTCCTGCATTGGATGAACTAGAAGAAGGATTATGCAACATGTTGTTCTCAACAAAAATAATATGAATAGATTCCTCAATTGTAAGAGCATTCTTATTGAATACTCTGTAGGCCATGCTATGCTTGCTATACCCTACAAAGACACCTTCATAGTTCTTTTCAGATAATTTGGTAATGTAGTGCTTATTGTTTTTCAGCACATAACATTTACTTCCAACTATTTTGAAGTAAGCTAGTGTTGGCTTCTTACACTTAATTAGCTCATAAGGAGTATTATTATGGTTCTTATTGATGAGTGCATTATTTTGCACATGACTTGCAATGTTAACTTCCTCAACCCAAAGGTATTCTGGGAGTGAGGAATCACTTTTCATGGTCCTAACAGCTTCAATAAGTGTTCTATTTTTCCTCTCAGCCACCCCATTCTATAGGGGAGTTCTGAGAGAAGAAAACTCTTATAGGATACCTTCTTCTTCACAAAATTTGGTCATTGACCCAGACTGAAACTCAGTTCCATGATCACTTCTGATTTTGACCACAGATCTGTTTACTTCATTCTGAATTTGTTTGACAAAACTCTTGAATGTACTTAGGGTATCAGACTTGTGTTTCAAAAAGATCACCCAGGCAAATCTAGAATGATCATAAACAATAACCAATGTATAAGTCATTCCTCCTAGGCTGTGTACTGCCATATGAGCAAATAAGTCCATGTGCAGTAGGTATAAGCACCTAGTGGATTCTTTGTCCTATATGCTTCTAAATGAAGTTCTTGTTTTCTTGCCCATTTGACATACATGACAAGGACTCATCTTTAAGCAATCTAGCTTAGGAACATCTCTTACCAAGTTCTCTCTCGTTAATTTCTTGAGAGACTTGTTGTTAATATGGGCTAGTCTCTTATGCCACTTTACATAAGCAGACACCCCATCATCTGCTATAAGACATACAGACTCATTTTTCCTATTGCAAATGGATTTTAGACAATAAATATTTCCACTCCTAGTGCTTGTTAGAATGGATTCATTCTCACAGTCCTTGACCAGGCACTTATCCTTGTGGAAAGAAACATCATATCCCAAGTCACATAACTGACTTATGCTTATAAGGTTATGTTGTAACCCTTCCACATAAGCTACTCTTGTGATAGTGATACTGTCATTTGTGATCTTACCATAGCACTTGACTACACCTCTGTCAGATCCTCCAAATTTAACTTTGGGTCCATCTTCTACAGGTGCAAACTCCTTTAATAGGCTTCTTGTTCCAGTCATATGCCTGGAACATGTACTGTCCAAGTACCACACAGAAGTCTTGGTGGTTTTTGGACATACCTGCAAGACAACTATATTTCCTTAGGAACCCATTCTCTCTTGGGTCCTAGGTGCTTGTTAGATGATGAATTAGCAGCTTGCCTATTTGTTGTCATGTGAGAATGATTCTTAACAGTCGGGTTGAACCAACTGTCTAAGGCAAAAATCCCTACTTTTCCACAACAACAAAATTCAAATCTATTGTATCCAAATTTTCTTCTGGTGATTGGTCTAACTAGGTTAGGCTGTTGTTCGACATCTAACCTTCCCTTCTTGGAGGCAAAAGGAATTTCTCCAACATGGCAACTTCTATAGGCTTTTACTGGGGGACTCTTTTGGGGTGCAGATAGTGCACTCTTTCCAAGGAGAGTTTGTCTCTTGCTTAGCCAGGTAAAAGGCAGTTTAATATTGCTGTCTAATTTCTATCTTTCTTTGCATCCATAGATGCTACTGTGATCATATGAATTTGTGGGTATGATCACTTTTCTAAATATAGTCTTTCCTTGGGTAGATTTCCCATGGTTTTCACTTGGATTGTAGCCCAAACCTTGCTTATTTGTTTGTGAAAAGCTATCAATCAAGGGAAAGACTATTTGTGTCTTGGAGTAACTAGCCACAATTTTCCTTTCTTTTAAAACCATATCCTCCAGCTCATTAATTGTAAAATTCTTGTGGTTGATGACTTCAGCCAAAGTGTTGGTGCTCAGTGGAGGGATAGATAATTTGGCTTTCTCTTAAGCTAACTCAGTTACTTTCTCAAGAAGTCCATCTCTCTTCCCACTCAAGGAGATAATATCTGTAGCTCGTGCCTTACAGAGGGCTTGTACAACCCTGTATTCGCCGAGTGGGCCCCCGAGGCCCAAGATATTTTTAGGCCCAATATTTTCAAATGACGCGACCCCGGGAGAAGGAGGGGTGAGCATTTGGAGGGAGTCGAGTCAGAGGGGCGCATCCCAGGACTGTTCCCTTGTGAGGGCGAGCCGGGGAGGGTCGGGAGGCCTCCGACTCGCCCAGAGCCTTGTGAGGGCGAGCCGGGGAGGGCCGGGAGGCCTCCGGCTCGCCCAGAGTCGTGGGGGAGAGCCGGGAGGGCCGGGAGGCCTCCGGCTCGCCCAGACCCTTGTGGGGGCGAGCCGGGAGGGCCGGGAGGGCCGGGAGGCCTCCGGCTCGCCCACACCCTTGTGGGGGCGAGCTGGGAGGGCCGGGGGGCCTCCGGCTCGCCCACACCCTTGTGGGGGCGAGCCGGGAGGGCCGGGAGGCCTCCGGCTCGCCCACACCCTGAGTTCACTTCCCCTGAGTTCTCAGAGATGAAGGATGCGAGGGGTCCAGGGCAACAGCAACCACTACCGGAAGAAGTCGAGGAAGACCAAGACTGGGAGTGGGAGGCTCAGTTCGGCTTCCATACTTAAGTTTCATTTTCTAGCCTTAAGTTCGTGTAATGCTATGTTCCGTTTCCATGTCTAGTTTTTCCAACATGTACTAGGATGGTTTAATATAATGAAAGTTTTTCAAAAATACTTAGCCCCGATGCTGGCCCGCTGACCAGGCTCCCACCTAGCTGGCAGGGCTGGGAACCGCTCGAGGGCGGGGAAGAGAATGCTTAGCCTCGATGCTGGCCCGTTGACCAGGCTCCCACCTAGCTGGCAGGGCCGGGAATCGCTCGGGGACAAGGAAGTCACAAGTATTTAGTCCTGATGCTGGCCCGCGGACCAGGCTCCCACCTAGCTGGCAGGGCCGGGAACCGCTCGGGACAGGGAGGAAAAGGTCCACCACTAGTAGAGCTCGCTCCTAGAAGTGTGTCGACCCTATGTCCAAAACTAGTAGAGCTCGCTCCTAGAAGTGTGTCGACCCAATGTCCACCACTAGTAGAGCTCGCTCCTAGAAGTGTGTCGACCCTATGTCCACCACTAGTAGAGCTCGCTCCTAGAAGTGTGTCGACCCAATGTCCACGACTAGTAGAGCTCGCTCCTAGAAGTGTGTCGACCCTATGTCCACCACTAGTAGAGCTCGCTCCTAGAAGTGTGTCGACCCTATGTCCACCACTAGTAGAGCTCGCTCCTAGAAGTGTGTCGACCCTATGTCCACCACTAGTAGAGCTCGCTCCTAGAAGTGTGTCGACCCTATGTCCACCACTAGTAGAGCTCGCTCCTAGAAGTGTGTCGACCCTATGTCCACCACTAGTAGAGCTCGCTCCTAGAAGTGTGTCGACCCTATGTCCACCACTAGTAGAGCTCGCTCCTAGAAGTGTGTCGACCCTATGTCCACCACTAGTAGAGCTCGCTCCTAGAAGTGTGTCGACCCTATGTCCACCACTAGTAGAGCTCGCTCCTAGAAGTGTGTCGACCCTATGTCCACCACTAGTAGAGCTCGCTCCTAGAAGTGTGTCGACCCTATTTCCACCACTAGTAGAGCTCGCTCCTAGAAGTGTGTCGACCCTATGTCCACCACTAGTAGAGCTCGCTCCTAGAAGTGTGTCGACCCTATGTCCACCACTAGTAGAGCTCGCTCCTAGAAGTGTGTCGACCTTATGTCCACCACTAGTAGAGCTCGCTCCTAGAAGTGTGTCGACCCTATGTCTACCACTTGTAGAGCTCGCTCCTAGAAGTGTGTCGACCCTATGTCCACCACTAGTAGAGCTCGCTCCTAGAAGTGTGTCGACCCTATGTCCACCACTAGTAGAGCTCGCTCCTAGAAGTGTGTCGACCCTATGTCCACCACTAGTAGAGCTCGCTCCTAGAAGTGTGTCGACCCTATGTCCACCACTAGTAGAGCTCGCTCCTAGAAGTGTGTCGACCCTATGTCCACCACTAGTAGAGCTCGCTCCTAGAAGTGTGTCGACCCTATGTCCACCACTAGTAGAGCTCGCTCCTAGAAGTGTGTCGACCCTATGTCCACCACTAGTAGAGCTCGCTCCTAGAAGTGTGTCGACCCTATGTCCACCACTAGTAGAGCTCGCTCCTAGAAGTGTGTCGACCCTATGTCCACCACTAGTAGAGCTCGCTCCTAGAAGTGTGTCGACCCTATGTCCACCACTAGTATAGCTCGCTCCTAGAAGTGTGTCGACCCTATGTCCACCACTAGTAGAGCTCGCTCCTAGAAGTGTGTCGACCCTATGTCCACCACTAGTAGAGCTCGCTCCTAGAAGTGTGTCGACCCTATGTCCACCACTAGTAGAGCTCGCTCCTAGAAGTGTGTCGACCCTATGTCCACCACTAGTAGAGCTCGCTCCTAGAAGTGTGTCGACCCTATGTCCACCACGAGTAGAGCTCGCTCCTAGAAGTGTGTCGACCCTATGTCCACCACTAGTAGAGCTCGCTCCTAGAAGTGTGTCGACCCTATGTCCAACACTAGTAGAGCTCGCTCCTAGAAGTGTGTCGACCCTATGTCCACCACTAGTAGAGCTCGCTCCTAGAAGTGTGTCGACCCTATGTCCACCACTAGTAGAGCTCGGTCCTAGAAGTGTGTCGACCCTATGTCCACCACTAGTAGAGCTCGCTCCTAGAAGTGTGTCGACCCTATGTCCACCACTAGTAGAGCTCGCTCCTAGAAGTGTGTCGACCCTATGTCCACCACTAGTAGAGCTCGCTCATAGAAGTGTGTCGACCCTATGTCCACCACTAGTAGAGCTCGCTCCTAAAAGTGTGTCGACCTTATGTCCACCACTAGTAGAGCTCGCTCCTAGAAGTGTGTCGACCCTATTTCCACCACTAGTAGAGCTCGCTCCTAGAAGTGTGTCGACCCTATGTCCACCACTAGTAGAGCTCGCTCCTAGAAGTGTGTCGACCCTATGTCCACCACTAGTAGAGCTCGCTCCTAGAAGTGTGTCGACCCTATGTCCACCACTAGTAGAGCTCGCTCCTAGAAGTGTGTCGACCCTATGTCCACCACTAGTAGAGCTCGCTCCTAGAAGTGTGTCGACCCTATGTCCACCACTAGTAGAGCTCGCTCCTAGAAGTGTGTCGACCCTATGTCCACCACTAGTAGAGCTCGTTCCTAGAAGTGTGTCGACCCTATGTCCACCACTAGTAGAGCTCGCTCCTAGAAGTGTGTCGACCCTATGTCCACCACAAGTAGAGCTCGCTCCTAGAAGTGTGTCGACCCTATGTCCACCACTAGTAGAGCCCGCTCCTAGAAGTATTTAGTCCCGATGCTGGCCCGCTGACCAGGCTCCCATCAAGCTGGCAGGTCCGAGGATCGCTCGGTGACAGGAAAGTTTCAAGTATTTAGTCCCGATGCTGGTCCGCTGACCAGGCTCCCATCTAGCTGGCAGGGCCGGGAACCGCTCGGGGGCAAGAAGGAAAATACTTAGCATCGATGCTGGCCCGCTGACCAGGCTCTCACCTAGCTGGCAGGGTCAGGAACCGCTCAGTGGCCAAAAATTCTCTTAAGTGTTTTTCCCCCGAGGTGGCTCCACTAGCCCGGCTCTCACTAGCCGGCAGGGTAGGAAGGCCTCTCGGGGAGGCGTGTTTTTCCCCGAGGTGGCTCAGCTAGCCGGGCTCTCGCTAGCCGGCAAGGTTGGGGAACCTCTCGGGGAGGCGCTGTGGCTTTTCCAAGATATCACCAATAACCGGATTCCCAGCGACACTCGTCGAATATGCAGGGTTGGACAATTCTTTCCGAGCGTGGGCCACGCTCGAAAAGAGCGGAGATTGTGTACAACCCTGTATTCGCCGAGTGGGCCCCCAAGGCCCAAGATATTTTTAGGCCCAATATTTTCAAATGACGCGACCCCGGGAGAAGGAGGGGTGAGCATTTAGAGGGAGTCGAGTCTGAGGGGCGCATCCCAGGACTGTTCCCTTGTGAGGGCGAGCCGGGGAGGGCCGGGAGGCCTCCGACTCGCCCAGAGCCTTGTGAGGGCGAGCCGGGGAGGGTCGGGAGGCCTCCGGCTCGCTCAGAGCCGTGGGGGCGAGCCGAGAGGGCCGGGAGGCCTCCGGCTCGCCCAGACCCTTGTGGGGGCGAGCCGGGAGGGTCGGGGGGCCTCCGGCTCGCCCACACCCTTGTGGGGGCGAGCCGGGAGGGCCGGGAGGCCTCCGGCTCGCCCACACCCTTGTGGGGGCGAGCTGGGAGGGCCAGGGGGCCTCCGGCTCGCCCACACCCTTGTGGGGGCGAGCTGGGAGGGCCGGAGGGCCTCCGGCTCGCCCACACCCTTGTGGGGGGCGAGCCGGGAGGGTCGGGAGGCCTCCGGCTCGCCCAGACCCTTGTGGGGGCGTACCGGGAGGGCCGGGAGGCCTCCGGCTCGCCCACACCCTTGTGGGGGCGAGCTGGGAGGGCCGGGGGGCCTCCGGCTCGCCCACACCCTTGTGGGGGCAAGCTGGGAGGGCTGGGAGGCCTCCGGCTCGCCCACACCCTTGTTGGGGCGAGCTGGGAGGGCCGGAGGCCTCTGGCTCGCCCACACCCTTGAGGGGGCGAGCCGGGAGGGCCGGGAGGCCTCCGGCTCGCCCACACCCTTGTGGGGGCGAGCCGGGAGGGCCGGGAGGCCTTCGGCTCGCACACACCCTTGTGGGGGCGAGCCGGGAGGGCCAGGAGGCCTCCGGATCGCCCACACCCTTGTGGGGGCGAGCCGGGAGGGCCGGAGGCCTCCGGCTCGCCCACACCCTTGTGGGGGCGAGCTGGGAGGGCCGGGGGGCATCCGGCTCGCCCACACCCTTGTGGGGGCGAGCCGGGAGGGCCGGGAGGCCTCCGGCTCGCCCACACCCTTGTGGGGGCGAGCTAGGAGTGCCGTGCGGCCTCCGGCTCGCCCAGACCCTTGTGGGGGCGAGCCGGGAGGGCCGGGAGGCCTTTGGCTCGCCCAGACCCTTGTGGGGGCGAGCCGGGAGGGACGGGAGGCCTCCGGCTCGCCCACACCCTTGTGGGGGCGATCTGGGAGGGCCGGGAGGCCTCCGACTCGCCCACACCCTTGTGGGGGCAAGCCGGGAGGTCCGGGAGGCCTCCGGCTCGCCGACACCCTTGTGGGGGCGAGCCGGGAGGGCCGGGAGGCCTCCGGCTCGCCGACACCCTTGTGGGGGCGAGCCGGGAGGGCCGGGAGGCCTCCGGCTTGCCCAGACCCTTGTGGGGGCGAGCCGGTAGGGCCGGGAGGCCTCCGGCTCGCCCACACTCTTGTGGGGGCGAGCCGGGAGGGCCTGGAGGCCTCCGGCTCGCCCAGACCCTTGTGGGGGCGAGCCGGGAGGGCCGGGAGGCCTCCGGCTCGCACACACCCTTGTGGGGGTGAGCCGGGAGGGCCGGGAGGCCTTCGGCTCGCCCACACTCTTGTGGTGGCGAGCTGGGAGGGCCGGGAGGCCTCCGGCTCGCCCACACCCTTGTCTGGGCGAGCCGGGAGGGCCGGGAGGCCTCCGGCTCGCCCAGAACCTTGCCGGGTAGGCGGTCTGCGTTTAGCGCCCAAGAGTAGCGGGATTTGGCTATTCGCAGTCCAGTTTTGGTTATTCGCAGTCCAAGAGCAGCAGGATTTGGCTATCTGCAGCCCAGTTCAAGGGTATTTTGGTAATCTGGCAGACCAGTTTTCGGCTATTTGCAGCCCAACTTCAGAAATCCTATAAATAAGACCAAGGGGGCACCATTTGGAGGGATCTCATTCTAGGCTAGCTCTCTCCCTCTCTCTCTCCCTCCCCAAGTCTCTCTAGGGGGGTGAGGAGAGCCTCTAGTGGTGCCCAAGCTTAGTAGTGGCTTGGGAGGGGAAGTTCCTGAGGGGCTTCCGGGTATGTGGCGGGACCTCCCCACTAAGCCCTTGGTCCAGTCCCTAGTTCCAACACCTTCACCTAGAGCTCTCCCTTGGGAGGAGTAAGGATTGGTCGCCCCTCGGCTAGCTGAGGGCCCCGAACTCCACAGAGACTAAGTCTTGTTCGCAAGTCTCGGTTTCAACAGGGCTTTTGCTTTCTTAAGAGCATCAAGCAGTGCACCAAATTTCTCTATGTAGTCAGTGCCAACTTCTTCTTCTGTTGAGGAGGAGCTGTCATCTGAATCTGTGTCAGAGAGGGTAGGAGATGCTTTAGGAATTACCTGTTTGTGTTGAGTTTCATCACAACATTCTTCATTTGAGAGAGTCGTGGCTACTATGTGGCTATCCGATTCTGATGAGGAACAATCAGTGTCACTTTCACTGAGTGTCTTCACTTTCTTTGCCACAAAGCTCTTCTATGACTTCCTGTTCTTTGAGTGCACTCTTTCTTCACTCTTCTCTTGTCTTTTGGATGGACATTCAGTAATGACATGTCCAGGCTTGTTGCAGCTGTAACAAATAATGTTAGAAGAATTGTGTTTACTAGTTTTGAATCATACCTGTCTGATCTGTTGTTTTCTTCTGGGCTTTTCTTCTCTCCTGGAGCTAGAGGGTTTAGCATCATATATTCTATTCTCTCTTTTTATATTTCTCAGCAGTTTCTTAAACTGTCTGGCGAACAGTGATAGATGTTCATCAGAGAGTTCTGAGGTGTAGTTTCTTGAGGTCTCTTCCTCTGAAGCATACAGGCTCCACTGTCTTGTTCTTTCTAGAAGCTTCAGCTTTAAAGAACACTGCCTTTTCTCTAGTGTAAGCCTTGGAGTATTCTTCCTCAGCCTTCTGGTATTTAGCTGTTATTCATATGATAGGAGCTTGTCATACAGTTGTCTAGGCTCCATTGTTCCCAGATTGCCAACTTCTCTTATTGCACACCGCTTTATGTCCCATTCTTTGTTCAGGGACCTTAGCAACTTATCATTTAGTTCATAGTTTGTGAACTCTCTTCCATAAGTTCGGAGTACATTGACAATCCTGAAGAACTTCTCGTAGCAGGTAGCTATGTGATCCTTCTTATCTTGCCTGAAGGAATCATACTCCTAATTTAGGAGGGATTTTCTATCATCCCCGACTTCCTCAATTCCTTCCATATAGACATTTAAGGATTCCCACATCTCCTTAGCTGTTTTGCAAATAATTAGATTTTGAAAGGTTAAATCATCAATTACATTCACAATGATGTTCTTAGCCCTTTTATCCATAGTGACCAGGGAAACTTCATCTTGGGTGAAATCAGATAATTTCTTAGGTGTGGGGACTACTGTTGGATCCACATGAATGTTTATGGGAATATAGGGTCGCTCTTCTACTGTCAGATAAACTCTAGGGTCTGAGGCTTCCATGTACAACCTAATTCTTTGCTTCCAGAAGGGGAAGTTCTCCTTGGTGTAGATTGGCAACTTCATTGAGCTCATCTCCTCATGAGGCTCACCAGCCATTTGTTTATCACAACCCACTAGATTTGTAGTTCTTGTTCTAAGTGGTGAAGCCTTTGAACTTAACCTGCTTTTATACCAATTGAAAGATTATGGGATGTTTATAAACTACACCTAGAGGGGGGGGGGGGGGGGGAGGCGGGTGATTAGGTGTTGTCAATTTCTTCGCTACTTTAAAGGTTTATCAATCACAGCACATAAGCATCACAGAAAATACATAATGATTTATAGTGGTTCCCAACTAGACAATGTGTCTAGAGGTAGTCCACTGTCCCTCCCACCTATTTAGCAGTGTGCTAGATTAGGCAACTTCTCCAACTAAAATCTTTTCACTATAATCAGATCTTACAACTCAGGTTCACACAGATCCCTACAAAGCTCAGACTTTACAAGTCCTACAAACTCAAATCTTCAACAAGATCCTACCACAACTCAGGTTCACCAAGAACCCTACCAACTCAGATCTATCACTAGATCCTACAAGCTCACACTCACCAAGAGCCATACAAAGTAATACAGAGATGTTGTTGTAGAAGAGAAGACTTCAGAAATTGAAAACTTGAATTACAAATCTTCTTCTTCTTGTAGAATTAGGCCCAAAGATCTTGTGGATCAATTAGCCTTTCTTTTGAATCTTCTGTAGATCTTCACAGAACAACAACAATGAAGTCTTCTTCTTTTCAATGATTCTTTTCTTTCTCTCTTCAGGAATATGTGTGAGAATTAAACTTATAGAGAATATTGAGAAGTATGTTCTGTAGATAAAATTATCTCCTTTTATATGCTCTGCAATTTTGCATAGAACCCCTTATTGATTATTCCATAATCAATTTCCCGTTTGAAATCGTATTGCAGACTTGGCAATTATAATTACTAGTCTTTCTTGGAACTTACAGAATATAGAAATAATAAATCTATTTCTTAAATACTGTGTAACGGCTATATTTTGTAGAGAATATTCATTTCCAAGAATGTCGGCGCATTAAATGCGGCTCTGCAACTTGTCAAAATGATGTTGTTCCTTCAAGACGATATCGTCTTGATCAGTGTATACGACATATATACTTCACTACGATATCATCAATATACTTCCTCCGTCACGGCTCTACTTAATATCAGAACGATATTACTTCTTCTAGACGACATCGTCGAGATGTTACTTTCATTTGGACTTAGACTTGTTTTTCAAGCTGAATGTCTTTGTTCAAGACGATGTCGTCATAATCTTCTAGACGACATGAGGTCATCAACAGTTTGTTTGTTCTTTATGACTCTTCCTTCATGACTTAATGAGTCAAGTTACTTAGCCTTTAAGGTTGAACTTCTTCTTCATGTGAATTTTTCCGGACCTTGTGAGAGTAAGCAGGAATAACAACTAGAGATACAAGCCAAACAACCAGAGACAATCTTAGGCGAACAAAACGATCTTTATTGATAGCAACACTTCAATTACAGGGCAAGACATGCTCGACGAGACATGATTTCGTCAGCACAAAACTTCAAAGAGAAAGAACAGAAAATGAAGATAACTGAGACCGCACGGTCTCTTGCCGAACTCAGCAGCTCGCCAGACCGCTGCTGCCAGACCGCAACCGTTCCCGATCTCGAAACTCCACCAAACCGCTGCACCGGACTGCTCCTTTGCCGATCTCCTGATTCCCGAACTCCAGCACCACAACTCCAAGCCGCAGACCGCCCGAACACTTTCAGAGGAAGAGGTGATCGCTGCCGCCCACACTATCCGCAGAAGCTGCACAAGGAAGAATTCAATCAGAGACCGCTCGGTCAGATAAACACAGACCGCAGGAACTAGGCAAACTCGGCTTACACTTGGTGTGTTCTACTTTTGCTGCTACAGTGGCTCCCTATTTATAGGCGTGAGACCTGATCCAGTCACCACCCTATGAGATAGAGTCACCACCCATCAGATCGCGCGACCTTATCGGTCAACCCGCGCGATCACTGCAACCCTCCTGCTTCATTTTGGTGAGCGCCGACTTCACTCCAGACCGCGGGAGATCGCTACTCCCTTGGTCTGAACACGACTCCACACGGAGATCGCCAGACCGCCTAGAAGTCACCCACCACCTGAGTTCGCCTGAGACCGCAAACACAGCCAGCTCGCCCTCCTGGTCTCCTCCTGAGACCGCGAACTGAGACCGCGCGACTAAGAATGACTTAGTCCGCGAACTCCTTCAGAACCCTCTGGAAAGCCACCAGACCGGATTCAAGAGCCAACCCGTGCGGTCACGCCAGACCGGCACGTCCTTGAAGAGAACAACTTATCACGCGGTCAGAGACAGACCGCGAGACCCTGAGGATGATCAGCCGTCATGCGGTCACAGCCAGACCGCACGACCTCCTCCTCCAGCAGCCCTTGGACCAGACCAGCGGTCAACCCCGGAAGCCGCAGCTGACCAATAGAACAGATCGCCATTGTTAGACCGCCAGACCGTGCGGTCACGCCAGACCGCCCGGTCTCTTCCCAGACCGCCCAGGTCCAAAAGCCTCCTCCACTTCCACTTCAATAATTTCAACACTCCCCCTTGAAGTGGGAATTCTTCATATTATCAGATATCATTCTAAGAAATATCCTAGACAAGACCTTATAATTCAGACATAGATATTTCTCTTACTATGCACATTATTTATATATGATTGAGTCGGATCACTTAATCACAAGAGATCCACAATGATATTTTGTGTTCGTTGGCGAAAATCTTGTAGCAAGGATAAGTGAGAAACATTTTGCGATTGCTCACTTCAATGTTTGAAGTGAACTATCAGGCTATTGGTCTTTTGTGTGTGAATTTTATTAATTTGATCTCTTCTTTGATATGTGTATGTTATTTTATGTTATTGATGAATAAATTTTTTATTGTGATTACTTGCTCAGATTTTTCATGAGCATACCAACATATTGACGTTGGAAGCCCCTTTGTTAGAGAAGGATAGAAAAATAAAGTTGAACTTTAACACATGCGAGGCACACATATGATGGTATTCCCATGAAAGCTTTAACACCAAAACAATTTCATACATTTAAGGAAAATTTGGATTTTGAGCTCTTCTTCAATACATGGATGTTATTATATCTTACTGAAGAAAGTTTTTTAACTGTCTTGGAAGTAATTACCTTAATAAAATTCTTGCAAGCTCGCAATTTTATCATAATTACGAGAACAACATAATGGATTAGACAAATGCCTTGTGCTTTTATACTCTGAAAGTATTGAAGAATTCTTCAATAGAACTTACATCTGTACAGTCTTACGGGCCCGCACTGGCGCGTCACCTACCACCATCTCCGCAGAACGCACGAGCGAACTAGGGGAGGGCGCATTCTATATCAGCTATCACTTTAACCGGTTTTATTTGGATAGTCCGTTGTTATTTTATCTGTTTTGTTGTAGTTTTCTTTTCATGTGGCACATTTTAATATTCAGACCTAGATTGGCTTATATATTTGGCTTATATATTTTTATTCTTCCTACTTAGGAAGGGATGGGGGATAAAATGAAAGCAAACAAATATTTATCTCAAAATTCCCCCTCTCTTAATTTCTCTCTTCTCTCTTTCTCTCTTTCCCGTCCACCGGTCCACCCCTTCGTGCATCGATCATAGGTTCCGCAGATCTAAGAGGGGAACTCCAATCTCCTTCTCGGTTTCCATCTCTCACGGTCACGAACGAGGTCTCAATCCAGGCTCCTATCATCTTAGTATCAGAGCCACGCGTTGCTGCAGCGGTATCCACCCCACCTTCGAGTTCCGCACCATCCCTGTCGATAGATCCCGCGTCTGTACGAGCCTTTCATGCGCCGATCGATGACACAATTTCCACGCGTTCCCTGCACCAGTCAGCTAACTTTCCGCTGCTACGCCCGGGTCCTCCTGGGCGCCATTTCCACGGCTCGCCACTCCTTCCAAGCAGCACCGGCCTCCTCCCTACTCCCCCACCGTGTTTCCTCTGTGCTGCAATCTACTTCCAATCATCATGTCTCCCCTGCCCAAGTGATGGAGATGTTCGACAAATTGATGATGAAGCATTCGACTGCCCCAGAGGCCCTCACGGCCGGCATTGACTGTGATCGTTCCTCCTCTGCAGCTATCGTGAGTTCCCTCGGACTCCTTTCATGCTGAGGTACCAGACACCTACCAGCCGGCCTACCCTCCGCCTCGTCTCGAAAGTAGTGCCATTCCCCTCTACGTCAGATGGACTTTCCGATTTTCAACGATCACGAAGACCCCTTGACCTGGATAACCCAAGCAGTTTTTTATGAATCAACGCATGTCGTGGGAAGACTAGCTCAATGTCACCTCATTTCATTTGATGGGCTCCGCTCAGCTCTGGTATTCGCATTTGCAATGGGAAAACCCTTCTGACCTGGAAGAGTTCAAGAGTAGTTGGAGTCTTCGCTTCGGACTCCCCTGCGCGGCAATCCCATTGGCGACCTTGTGTCCCTCAAACAGACGGGCTCCCTCGACGATTATCTAGAGCAGTTTCGGGTTCTCCTCGCTCGTGCTCCTTCTGTTCCCCTGACCAATCAGGTGCCCATATTTATGGTGGGCCTCCATTAGCGTTTGTGCCTCGATATGGAGTTTCAAACACCTTCTGACCTTACGACTTCTATAAGTATCGCCCGCCTCTGTGAGAAACATTGTTGATGGATCGGCCTTACAGTGGCCAACAGAGCGGGGAGGGCCCCCCGTGGCGGCCTGCTTTCACAGCTTGTGTACCCCACCACTTAAGGGGAAGGAGAGTGGCCCCCACCCACCCATTCGTCGTCTCTCGTCCCAAGAGATGGCGGGACCGCCGCGCTAATGGACTTTGTTATAACTAAGATGAACCTATACGCACGGCCACAAATGCAAGCGCCATTCTTTTTGGAGGTGGACGACCAATCCGAGGAGGAAGAGGATGACCTTCGAGATCCTGAGATTTCCATTCATGTCATTGACAGGACCCACTCCTGGGAGACTCTTCAGCTTCCGGTTCTCGGTGTTGATCATCTCTTGGTCGCCCTCCTGGACACAGGGAGCACACACAGCTTCATTAGCAAGGAGACCCACAACCGACTCAACCTGACAGTGATGAGCCTCCCCCGCTTGAGTGTTGTTGTAGCTAATGGGAGTACTATAGAGTGCCCCGGTATCTGCCGGGCAGTGGCGATCGTGGTGGAAGGGTATCGTTCCAAGGTGGACCTCTTCGTGATTGCTCTCCGAGGTTTCAAGGTGGTCTTGGTTGTCCGTTGTCGGCACACCCTTGACCCCTGACGTGGGATTTGGATCGCCTCACCGTAACTTGGCATCAGGAAGGCGAACCGACAGTCTGGCAAGGTTGTTTAATGGGAAGTCGCATCGAGCATTCTGCTTATCTTTCGGTCAAGATTCACATGAATACCTCGATCACTTACTGCAGGAGTTTGGGGACGTCTTGGTTCCTCCTCAGGACTTCCCTACGACATTTCCACAATCACCGAATTTGCCTTCTACCAAACACCGCCCCCATTGTGGTGCACCCTATCTTTATCCCTTCCGATAAAAGGACTAGATTGAGCACTAGTGCAGTGCCATGCTACAATAGGGCATCATCCGCCATATCATTACGTCATTTTCCTCCCCGCGCTCTCTTAGTCCAGAAGAAGGACGCCACTTGGCGGTTTTTGCGTCAAAAATTTCCGATTCCCGTGGTGGAGGAGCTACTGGATGAGCCCCATGGCGCCAGATTCTTCTCCAAGCTCGACTCTGTTCGGATTACCATCAAATGTGCATGGCCCAACTGATGCGGAGAAGATGACTTTTCGCACTCACCACCGACACTTTGAGTTTTTGGTAATGCCCTTCGGGCTCACCAATGCCCCGTCTACCTTCCAGGCCATAATGAATGAGGTATTCCACGACATTCTCCATCATTATGCTCTCGTTTTCTTTGATGATATTATGGTGTATAGCAAGATCTGGAAGACACATACGACATCTGCAAGCAATCCTTGCCCTCCTCCACCAGCATCATCTATTTTTGAAGTGGGCTAAGTGCTCCTTCGGGACCGACAGAATGGCTACTTGGGTCATGTGATCCACAGCACGGGCGTTTCTGCAGACCCGAAAAAGATTTGTGGGGTGACAACCTGACCGGTTCCCCATTCCCCTAGGGAGTTGCGGGGCTTCCTTGGCCTGACAGGATACTACCGTCATTTCATTCAAGGCTACATTACCATTGCGGCACCCCTGGTGTCTCTACTGAAGAAGAACGGGTTCCTTTGGAGTGATCGCACAACCCAGGCATTCCGGGCCTCTCCAGCAGGCCTTGATCACCGCCCCAGTCCTCCGCTTGCCCGACTTCACACGGGAGTTCCTTGTCGAGTGTGATGCATCAGGGCAGAGCAGTGGTGTCGTGCTACAATAGGCGGGCCACCATATCACTTTTTTCAGTCGCAGACGACGACTCACCATCAGAGACCACCAACATATGAGCTCGAGTTGATCGGACAAGCCAAGACGGTGCAGTACTGGAGAACCATACTTATGGTGGACCTTTTCTGATCTGAACGGACTATTCCAGCCTCAAGTACCTACTGGAGCAGTGTCTCAGCGCCACTCTGAAACAACGATGGGTGAACAAAATTTTGGGCTTCGACTTCCGTGCAGAGTATAAGGTCGCGCCTTGAACCGTATCGTTGATGCTATCTCTCGTCGCGACCAGGAGGACGGCTACTATTTGTCATATCCTTGCCCACCCCTGCGAACCTCCTTCGACTGCGCAAGGAGTCCCAAGATTCTCCCGTTCTCATGGAGCTCATTTGGCGGATTGCCGAAGGGCGCCTTCCAACCCACTGGACAATACAAGAGGGCCTAGTGCACTACAAGGCACATGTATTTACTCATTTCATCTCCCCTCATTTCAAAATAGTGGAGACAACCCACACCTTGGTCACAAAGGAGAGTGCAAGACCCTTCAGCGGATTCACGTCGATTTCTTTTGTAAGATCCTACGGTGCAGTGACCAGGATTTTAGTGTCGCATGCACAGTGTGCCAAAGCCACAAAGCAGAGCATCTACTTCCATCCAGCCATCTTCAGCTACTTCCGATTCCCACCCAAATTTGGGCCAACATCTCGATGGACTTAATCGAGGGCCAACTTACTTTGCAAGAAGTAAATTCTCATGATCGTGGTCGACCGTTTTCCTAAGGGGCAAACTTCATCGCCATGCGCAGGAAACTGACAGCTGAGAGGGTTGCTCATGCCTTCTTCGCGGAGGTTTTCCGTCTCCATGGCCTTCCCGAGCGTATTGTCTCGGACTGGGACAAAGAGTTCACAGGCAACTTCTGGAAGAAACATTTACTCTCCGCGACACCAAACTTTTCTTCTCGTTCATTACAATTTTATTCTGGTTTTCCAGAGTGTAAACTTATTAAGTTACACAATGGTGGTCTGGTGGATGCATAGTCCTTAGAGATCATTTTAAAAATAATCTTAAAATATAAAATTTAAAGTGAGAGGATCTTTTGATAAAGACGTTAACTTTTTTATGATCAACCTGCCTCTGATACCAATTGAAAGTGAATACCTCTGAGTATTCTCTAGAGGGGGTGAATAAAGTTTTAAAACTTTCCTATAATATAATACACACACAATAAAAACATTTCTAATTCCTATGCATTCAGCTGATCAATCCAGAATAAAATAATCACAGAGTGCATAAATAAAACAAGTAGACAACACAGAAAATTCACAGCACAAAGACAAGAGCTATAGTGGTTCCCAAAACTTATGTGTACATCTACTTTTCTACCACCTTTGTAGGAATACACTATTAAGTGCATGAATCTTTTGATAAGGAGACTCTCAGAACCACTGAATCTTTTGATAAAGAGACTCTTAGAACCAACTACTAAGTCTTTTGACAAAGAGACTCTTAGAACCACACTAGATCTTTTGGTAAGAAGATCTTGAACAACTGAATCTTTTGTAGAGAGATTCTTAGGACTCTTTACTCAAGTTACAAATAAGAAGTAGATAGAGTAAGAAAGAGGAGAAGAAGTATTGAAGAGAGTTCTTCTGAATGAATCCTCCTTCAACAATCACTGAGGATTCAAGGCACTTGGTGTTCTGTAGATGGATCTTTATTGCAATAGATGAGTCCTTGCTAGAAGAAAAGAGTTGTAAGGACTGTGTAAGCTTGATCCACATAATCTCTATAATCTGTAGGCTTCTTGCTGTGTAGCAGATGAAGAAGATGAAGAAGACTTTTCTATTGTTATTGTATTATGTACAGAGATCTCTGATTCTATATCTCTCTGAGAGTTGAGAAGAAGAAGCTGCAGAGAAAAGAACAAGATGACTAATTGAATTCCTGAAATCAATTTGACTCAATCTTGCTGAGTATGTTTATTCCTCTGTCGAATAGAATTTGAATTTCTTTCCTCTTCTGTTGTATCCCTAACAGGAAAGTTTCCGTTTACTTTCTAATTTGATGACCCGTCAAATTCTTTTAGAATATCTTCCAAAATAACTTTATTGACTCGTTGTAGTCCTTCTTTCCATTCTTGGATATAATCGACCCGTTAGAGATCAAACTATTCCATGCATAGCCTCTGAATCAACTTTAGAAAAGAATAAAGGAGAATTACTGATTCTGTCTGTATTCGACGTAGCGTCGAATACATTTGACTTCTAATCGACGCACCTCTGAATTCTACTGGAAGCTGCGTCGAAATTCTCCTCAGATTTGAAATGATCTTTGTAGTCGACGTTGCGTCGAATAGTTATCGACGTACTCGTCGAGTTGAAATCCTGAACTCAGAGCACTTCCTTCTGCGTCGATTATAAGTCCAAGCTGCGTCGACTTCTAATACTGCTTCGATTGACTGTCTTCTACGTCGAGTACATCTCGA
Organism: Dactylorhiza incarnata; assembly: GCA_033032865.1. Lineage (NCBI taxonomy): Eukaryota > Viridiplantae > Streptophyta > Magnoliopsida > Asparagales > Orchidaceae > Dactylorhiza > Dactylorhiza incarnata. Next base: position 12,435,333 of record JAWHQI010000052.1, read on the forward strand.
TGTTGCGTCGACTTAGACTTCAGTCTGAGTTAATGATACTTCTATTCGAAGTTACTTCGACTTAAGTCGAAGCTGCGTCGACTTCTATTCGACGAAGATTTTAACTCAACTGGTTTTTGGACTATTTTTGGACAGGTCTCTATCACTTAATGAGAGTGTGACATCCTAAGACATCTGATGACCAAATTACCCTCTCTATACAACATGGGTATATATCCTAGAAAATGAAATCACTTGTATTTAATTTGTAAGATAAATCAAATGGTGTTTTTCCCAACAGATCCGCCAACGCATTGGGGAGGTTGCGTACCGCCTTCAGCTCCCACAGGAGGCCCACATTCATGACGTCTTCCACGTCTCCCAGTTGAAATAGTTTCATGGTTCACCCCATCGGCTCTCTTGGTGCACCTTCCACCACAGCTCGATGACAAGCCTGAGGGCAAGCTTGATCTCAATGGGGAGGGAGATGCTACAGGCCCGCGCTGGGGCTTCACCTACTACTGCCGCCGCTGGACAATACGCGCGGACTAGGGGATGGCGCATTCTACATCATCTATCATTTTACCCATTTCATTTGGATGGTCCGTTATTGTTGTTTTCTTTTCATGTCACGCATTTTAATATTCAGGTCTAGTTTGGCTTGTATATATTTATCATTTCTACTTAGAAGTGATGGTGGACAAAATAAAGGCAAGCAAACATTTATCTCAATATTCTATCTCTATAATTTCTCTAGTTCTCTCTCTCTCTCTCTCCACGTTCCGGTGCCCTAACTGAATCGCAAGCCGCACAAAGCAACCTCCCGTCCGCCGTCCCTTCCCCTAGGTGCATCGACCATAGATTCCCTAAGAAGGGGAACTCTAATCTCCTTCTCGATTTCCATCGCTCACGGCCATGAACGAGGTCTCAATCTGGGGCTCCTATCATATTCATGCTTTTGAATAATAAGGCTTCACAGTTATTTGTCATTTCTGAAGAGAAGCTTGGTTGTAGAACAAGTTCCTCTTCTTTCTACGCCTTCCTAATTCAAAATTAAGCGTTAAACCCTAGAAAAGTTGTTAAGTAAATAGATAACTTACTACTATATTACTAGGAACTTGGTCAGACCAAGTTCCTTGATCTCCCCTGTTAAGGGGCAAAAAAAACTTAATAATCATACCAACATTCTTAACTTGTTAAAGCTCAAGATTAAAGCCCCCAAAAGAGGCCCATTGTGCAATTTCTCTTTTGTATTTAGTTTCACATCTCCAAATGTAAATTCTTCTCTACCCTATATAAAGAGAGGAGCTCTCATGTAACATTTAGATTTTTATGGAACAATAATATTTAATATTCCAAATTCTCACATGGTATCAGAGCAGTACGTAATTCCTCGCCGCCTCTCGTTTGAATATTCCCAACATTCACACAATCTTTTCGGTCGCGCATGGACACTCCCGGCCTCACATGAAAAACTCCTGTGAAGTCCCACACTCAGATTCTGCTCTCGCCAAGCTCACTTCAAATCCGGGAAAAATTCTCCATAGAGTCGAGCTCTCTACCTCTTTGTTGTGAGCTCGCCAACTCTGATGTCATCCTCCACGAAGCAACACTCACCAAAATACCCCCTCCACGGGCTATTTATGGTTTTCTGCTGCCTTCGTGCTCTCGCCGCCACTCTGCAAGCCCGAGCCACTTCTCGTGACGTCCCTCATCCCGTATGAACTCTTCCATCGTCTGCGAGTTCTCCCTGCGACATCACCCAATAATCTCCTTCGAGCTCTAACGGCTTTACGAGTTCTCCTCCCGCGTGCTTCACGCCAGCAACTATGCACTCATGTTCCCGTGAATTCTCCTAGCGCGGCCTCTACCGCCTTTGCGATCTCTTCCAACGGGAACCCATTGACACTTACTGTGATATCACACACTTGTTCTGTAAACTCCAGTGAGTTCTCCTTCAAACTCGCCACCTCTTCCTGTGAGCTCGTCGTGCTTACTTCATTTGAACTATGGCCAATCCGTTGCATCCTCCTACAACCACCATCACTGCTCCTCCCACAATCATTTCCCGTGCTCTTGAAATCTTGGCACGGTGTCAAAATTAAATGGACCAAATTATCCAGATTGGAGTCTCCTTCACCTTCTTTTGCGCTCTTAACGCAAATGCCACCATCTCATTGACGCTCCTCCTGACCTCGCCTGCCTATGCTGATTGGAACTCCTGGTGGTTTGTTATCTTCTCTGTTTTCTAGATTCATATGAGATGATCCGCCAACTTATCTTGGGAGAACCTGACACTTCCACCTAGGATGCTACTGCCGCTCGCATCTCTGCGGTTACTAACCTTCTGCAGCGGCCTCCGATCGTGTCCCCTACTCCCTCCGACAATTTTTCTCATGCGGCTGGTCGTGGAGCTCAACGCGGTCGTGGAGGCCGCATTGGCGGTCGTGGGGACCTCACCCTCTTTGCTCCCATTGTGGACGGCTTGGCCATCTTGTCAAAAAATGTTGTCATGCATCCTCACCTCCGTATTCATGCATATGTCAGCACTATTGCACATGAGCCTTCTGTCTCACCGTCCACCCCGCCACCAAGTCCGGCCGCTGGTACTCTTCAGCAGATATTGAGGCTCCCATCAATGCCTCCAAGCAATCTGCCTCAATTGCCACTTCGTCAGGTAGCACGCATGTTGTTATTCAGGGTAAGTGGCTCATCGACTTAAGTGTCATTAATCATATGACTGGAAACCCTCTTGTCTTCTCGCACCTCGATAGGCAGAGCCGAATACCTCCGGTCTTTGAGGGTGATGGCTCTCCTGCTCCAGTTTGTGGCTCTGAAGTTGTGACTGCCGCTTCTCTTCTCCAGTTGGACGATTCTATTCATCCCAATATTCATTGCAATTTGATGTTTGTCAATGCTCTCTCACGGCAATTGCAATGATTTTCTATTCTCTCCACTACTTGTTATTTTCAGGACCTTCACTCGCAGAAGATGAATGTTGCTAGGACTGAACGTGACGGTCTCTACTGCCTCGACGACCTTCCCACTTTCTCTACATACGTCGTCTCCATTTCTCTACTCCAGTGGCATCATCATCTTGGTCATCCGTTGTTGGGTCTCCTCCAACTAGCTCACGCCCTCTCACAAGGCCGACTCCACTTTAGAATGTGAGGATTGTCAATATGGCAAGCATCATCGTACTTCTTTTCCTACTAAACTATGTAAAGTTTTGTTCGCCCATTTGACCTTGTTCATTCGGACATTTAAGGTCCTAATCCCACTAAGTCTGTTAGTAGAGGTAGTTTGTACTTTGTAACTTTTATTGATGATTTCTCTAGATGTACTTGAGTGTATCTTTTAAAAGAATATTCTAAACTTTTTGTCTTCTCAAAATTTTATAATGAAATTCGCACTCAGTTCGATATGCCGCTCAAAACTATTCGAACCGATAATACAAAAGAATACATGAGTTGGCAATTCTTATCTTTCTGTACCTCCAACAGTATTATTCATTAGACCTGTTTTGTGCATATGTCCCAACAAAATGGTGTGATCGAAAGAAATAATCGTCATCTCCTCGATGTTACTCGGGCATTCATTTGTCAGATGAATATTCCCAGCTCCTATTGGAGTCATGCAGTTCTCATTTCTTGTTTTCTAATTAACTGTTTACCTTCTTTTATGCTTCAGAGTAAGACATCTTTCTCTCGCGTATATATCCGACTGGTACACCTTTTTTTTCCTCTCACCCAACATGTGTTTTTTTTAACTGTTTTCGTCCACACTCCTGCATCCGGTCACAATAAACTTTTCGCTCGTGCCACCAAATGTATCTTCGTGGGATACTCTCCAACTCAGAAGGGGATGTCGTTGTTTTGACCATATATCCAAACGTCAATACGTCTTAACTGGTGTCAACTTTTTTAGTCTACCCCTAATTTTTCCAAGGACGAAGGATCTTTTACTCTCGAAACCTCTCCTCCTCTCTCTACCACTTTCATCCTCCCACGTCTATTTCGTCGTTCCCTATCATTCATGATCCTTTCCCAAATACCCGCAGCCGACACCAACTCCTGCACGTGCTAATTTCACCTTTCCATATCATTATCATAGATGTCCTGCTTCTCGCCTGTCCTTGCCCCTTCCACTCCAGAGTCCCCGACGACAACTCCCAGGTCAGCGCTCTCTTCGGAAGGTTCTCACACTTCAGTAGACTCAGACCAGATCTTCCAATTGCTTTGCGCAAGAGGTAAGGGGGAGCACACACCATCCTCTTGCTAATGTTGTCTCATATGCCCATCTCGGTCCTTCATACAGCAAGTTTGCATGGGCTCTCTCTACCACTACCATTCCTACTACATATGAGGAAGCTCTTTGTATACCTTGATGGAAAGCAGTCATGGATGAGTAAATCTCTACCTTATAATCATGGGGTACTTGGACTCTTGTCCCTACCCTGT